>OVAN01011246.1:0-14885 GCA_900406275.1 Anastatica hierochuntica
GCTCCTTGTGGTTCGACCCCAAAGTACTACAATGACATATCCGTGCACTTAGGATTGTGTGATTGTTAGGAAACAGACTTTTATAAATTTTAAAGCTTCGTTGCCTTTTGTTTCCTTTAAACAATCGCGCAACAATAAGATAGACTCGAATATAGAATTTATCTATAAAATATAGAGACAATTACCTATAGTAACTCTAAAAAATTTAAAAAGTACAAGAATAACAACCCTTTGCTAAACTGACTCTAATATTTTGGCAATTTACCATTAAACCCTTCATGTTTTATTTTTAACACTGATTGAAAAAAACTAAAATATTTTAAATAAAAAATGAAAAATTAAAAACTAGAAACAAAAAAATAAAATAAAATTATAAATTAAATATAAACATTTATAAGAAAATAAAAAAATATAATTAAAATTTATAAAATAAAATTTAAAATAAAAATTATATAAGAGAACATTCAAAAACTTTAAATTAAAAAATTTTTAATATTAAAATTAAAATTTGTTTCTAACTTATAAAAATGAAAATTAAAAATAAATACAAAAACATTTTATAATATAATGAAAATATTTATAGTTACTTTTTAAATAAAATGCGATTTGGCTGGCGACGGTTCCTCTTTGGTGTCGCCGGCGGTTTAATCTCGTTTGAGATCTGCTTTAGCGGGTTCCCGGCGGTTTCTTATTCCGATAATCTTGGTTCGGCAGTTTCTCTGGTAACTGCTTCAACAACGGTTACTTCTCTCACAACCGTCAAATCCCTAGATCCCTTTAAAGAGAGCAGTGAAGAGAGAACATGCAGAGACCAATCTCAACAAACAATCCATCTATTTCCTTTGCAAATGTCAGAGAGAATCCGATCTAAGATGAAACAAATAAATCTGGGAGAGTCTGACCCGGTGGTTACCATACCGGTTCATCTGGTGGAGGAGGCGGCGGACCATAACCGCTTTAGCCTAATTGTAAAGCCGGTTAACCCTCGGAAACAACCTCTCCGACCTATGATGAATGCTCTGCCGCGGATGTAGGGAGCCCCTGATGAAGTTGTGGGTCGCATCCTGGAAGGCCAGAAGATCCAATTCATGTTCCAATCTGAGGACACCATGCTCTCTCTGATGCGCCGTGACCCTTGGTCATTCAACGAATGGCTGGTCACGATGGAGAGGTGGACGCCTGACATGACTGATGAATATCTCAAATTCATCCCCTTTGAACACAAATCAGAGGAATTCCGCTTCAGTTTCTTACTCTTGCTATGGTCATCCACATCGGAGGTGAACTCGGAGATTATATGGAGACTGATTTCGATGGAGATGGTGCTAATCTGGCTAATTATGTCCGAGTTAGACTTTGATGGAATATCGATGAACCGGTACGTACGAGAAGGGTGTTTCGTTTTGGTGAGGAGATTGCGTCTCTGCAACTCCACTATGAGAAGGTAAGGAACTTCTGTGGTTCCTGTGGTATGCTCAGTCACAATACCACTGACTGTCTCTGGCCCGAAGGATCCACCACTGTCAAGTGATGATGATAACAATGATGGTGACAATGATAATCAGCCTCCAAGGAACCCTCTCACGAATGACTCAGAGACTGCTCCTCCCACTATGCCTCTAGAGACTGGCCCGAGCCTTCCTGATGCAGCCTCTTCCTCGAAGAAGCGAAAGACTCAATCTCCTGTTGATGAGTTACCTTCTGCTTATTGGGACCTGAAGCATGTCATCCACGCTGAGGACCTCCAGGAGTGTTTCTCGAAGCGCAGAAGGACTCACGCTGAAGCCAGAGAGGTAAGGAATTGGTTTAACATGTCTGCAGGGGCAAGCTCTTCTACTGGTCAGGATTCAACAGAACACACGATGCTTACTGGTGATGGTACGGTGGGCCAGAAACCACCAGAGGCAGAATGAATACACTATTTTTGAACTGCCGGGGCGTGAAAGGGTCCCCGGTAGTTCGACGCCTCAAGGAGTTGAAAAAGAAATTCACTCCGTACATACTCTTTCTGGTCGAGACCAAGAATGATGATAATGTGGTTCGTGATGTAGCGGCCCAAGTGGGATTTAGTAATGTACGGTCTGTGTCTGCTGTTAGGGGTGGTGGGGGTTTAGCATTGTTGCGGAATGACTCTATTTCTATTTCCTTTCTGTCCATGTCTGTACGCTTGTTTGATTGTGAAGTTAATAAAGATGGTGTTTCGTTTTACTTCTCCTTTGTATACGACCATCCTATTCGTAAGCTAAGGCATATTTTATGAGAACAACTTCAACGTATTGCTATACAAAGAGAGGGTTCGTGGATGTTATGCGGTGATTTCAATGAAATTATCTCCTTCGGAAAAGCTTGGTGGACCAATTCGAGATCCATGGACTTTTTTTGATTTCCAGACAATGATACAGGTGTGTAAAATTGACGATATGGCAGCCACTGGGAATCGCTTCTCATGGGTCGGCAAAACGGCGTGATCACACCATCCAATGCTGCTTAGACCATGTGATGGCGAACCAAGAATGGCGAGCTCTCTTCCCATTTACTAAGGTTGAGTTCCTGGATTTGGTCGAATCCGACCATCGCCCGGTAGTTATTAGAATCCGTGATAGAACCGAACTCGGGCGAAGACAATTTTGGTTCGATGCTCGCTGCAGTCAAGAGCCGGACTTCAAAGATATTGTAGCGACATGATGGGGCTGTAGTCAGGCAGAGCAGAACACCGTTGGGTCTCGGCTACGAAGGTGTCGAGCTCACATTTCCAAGTTGCGACGCACCAAAGCAATGAATTCACAGAAACGTATTTCCGACTTACGAATTCAAATGGATGAGGCCCAAAGACATCCTGCCCTCTCTGTTCAGCGGGTTAAAGAGATGAAGCGCGACCTGGCTTAAGCGTATCAAGACGGGGAACTTTTCTGGTACCAAAAGAGTCGATCCCATTGGTTGAAATATGGAGACCGCAATACCCGATTCTTCCATGTCACTACACAAAACAGGATCGCGAAGAACCGGATCACGACCCTACGTGATTCCCAGGGTGCCTCCTTAGAGGAAATGATGATATTGCTACTGAGGCAGAACTTTACTTTAAAGACTTGTTTAACTCTAATTACGGTGGCGATGAGCTTTATTCCCTTCACTGTGTCCCGGCTGTTGTGACTTCACACATGAATGATGCATTGCTACGTGATGTTACAGATAGTGAGATTCATACAGCCTTACTTTCCATTGGCTCCTTCAAATCTCCAGGCTCTGATGGATTTACGGCCGAATTCTTCAAAGAGAGCTGGGATGTGATTGGACCGGATATTGTTATGGAGGTTAAGGATTTCTTTCGCACTGGGAACCTTGATCTGTTATGGAACCATACTAATATTTGTCTTATCCCAAAAAGGAGGGTGCCGCAAACTATGAAGGATTTTCGACCAATCAGCCTATGTACGGTCCTGTACAAGATCATCTCTAAAATTCTTGCCTCCCGATTGAAACAAGTGTTACCAACACTGGTGTGTGAGAATCAAGCTGCTTTTATTCCAGGAAGATATATTATGGATAATTTCTTGTTGGCACATGAAGTTTTCCAAGCGCTTAAGTCTCAACAACCCTTCTCCACTAACTATATGGCTGTCAAGACAAACATTAGCAAGACCTATGACCGGCTAGAGTGGACCTTCCTGGAAAAGGTCCTGAGTAAGAAAGGCTTCCATGAACGATGGATCTCTTGGGTTATGGTTTGTGTACGGAGTGTATCTTTCTCGGTTCTTATTAATGGGAGTCCGTATGGTAGTATTGTACCTCAACGTGGTCTGCGTCAGGGTGACCCTCTGTCACCTTATTTATTCATCCTTTGTTCTGATGTCCTAGGCTGCTTACTCAACCACGCTACAACGGAGGACAGGTTGAAAGGTATCCAACTTAGTCGGCGGGGTCCGGAACTCAGCCATCTCCTCTTTGCTGATGATTCCCTCTTTTTCGTTCAAGCTGATGCCCGCAGTAGTCAAACATTGGCGGCAATATTTCATCAATATGGATAGCTATCTGGGCAGGTTATCAATTTGGAGAAATCGACCATCACATTCGGGACGAAGGTTTACGAACATACAAGACGTACGGTGCAACAAATTCTCCGGATCCCTCATTGTGGTGGAGAGGTAAGTATCTTGGACTTCTTGAAAAATTTGGTCATAACAAAGTTGAGATATTTAAGTTTGTAAAAGATAAAGTTGAGGAGAGACTGAATAGTTGGCAAAACCGCTTCCTCTCGGTTGCTGGGAAGGAAATGTTGATTAAAAGTGTCGCTTTGGCGATGCCTGTATATTCCATGACTTGCTTTCAGCTTCTGGTGGAGATTTGCGACGATATTAATCGACTTCTAAGTCGATTTTGGTGGGGCTCTACGTCTGGAAATCGTAAGATGTCTTGGGTATCTTGGCCCAAACTTACTACCTCCAAGCATAATGGAGGACTGGGCTTCCGCGACCTACACACTTTTAACCTAGAGCTACTCGCAAACCAAGCATGGAAGATTATGAGATGCCCTCAAAGCTTAACATTCAGAGTGTTGCATGACCGGTACTTTAGAAATGTGGATATGATGAATGGGGCTGCTCGTAATGGTGCTTCTTACGGATGGCGGTCTCTGGTATTCGGATGCCAACTCTTACGCATGGGTTCCTGTTGACGGGTAGGGAATGGGATGTCTACACTAGCAGGGTCTGATAATTGGATTCCTACTCGACCTCCTCAGCCAGCGCGGTTGAAACCTCATGTGGATCCGTTTATTAAAGTTGCGACACTGATCAACGCGGAGACCAAACAATGGGATGAATAGGCTCTAGGACGGTATATAATGGAAGACGACCATTCTCTTATACAACAGATTTACATTTCGCCAGGATGGCCTACTGATGACTACTATTGGGCTCATACCAGCCATGGCCTCTATACGGTCAAATCCAGATACTTAGTCCGAAAACTTACTGAAGATGATCAGGACACCGTCCAAGCTCCTCTTGCGGCCTACCCTATTGTTGGTCGAAGGCTGTGGCAACTGGATGTTCAACCGAAACTTAGACATTTCTTATGGAAAATTTGTTCTGACATACTTCCCACATGCGATAATCTGCGACGGAGACACGTTTCGGTGGACCCGATATGTATCCGATGTTATGCCCCTCCGGAAAGGATTGACCATTTATTCTTTCATTTTCCGTATGCCATTGCGGTGTGGGGACCAGAGGGGCTTATGATCCCTCAAACAACGGGCAATAAGACCTTTGCCATCCTTCTGGCCACTGACCCTAACCAGCATCAAGAGCTGGCGATTCATGGACTATGGCGTCTATCGAAAGCTCGGAATGAATTGCTCTTTAATAAATGGATCATCTCGGAGGCTGAAACAGTAAGGCGGATTTGGACGGATTACTATGAATGGTTGGCACAGAAACACGATGACTCAGAGACGCAAAGACAACCAAGTAGTGATAATTGGGTGTCTAAACATTGGATCAAACCTGGTATAGGATGTGTAAAATGTAACTATGACGCGACTTTCTCGGCGGGACATACCTTCTCATCACTTGGGTGGATTCTCCGTGACTCAGAAGGAACTGTTCTACACTGCGGAATGGGTAAATATCCAGGGCGGTTTACTGTCCCGGAGGCGGAGTGTACTGCCTTAATCTGGGCGATACAAGTTTTACGGGGATTGGGCTATTTAGCGGGGACAACCTCCAGTTATACAAAGCACTAATGGGTGACTAGGTAGACCTACTCCTACAACCATACATTCGAACGATTGAAGAGTGGAAGACCGCTTTCGAAGATATTAGGATTACGTTTGCTCCTCGGACTGCTAACTCGTGTGCTGATTCCTTGGCTACGAAAGGGCTCGATGCACAAACAGACTGGTCTTTGTATAACTCTTGCCCACAATCTAACTCGATTTGTAAATTATGAAAATTTGATGGTTTAATATATGATCATTGAAGATAAAAAAAAACTTTTAACTAAAGTACATTAAAAATTAAAAGTTAAATTTTATAAAATTAAAATTTTTAATATAAAATCAAAATAAAAGTTTTAATTAAAAATCAAAAACGATTTAAACTAATAAAAACGAATAATAAAAATTAAAAGTAAATATTTTATAATGAAAGAAAAATAATATAATAAATTTTTTAAACGGACTGAAAATAATAAGACATATTAAGATTAATAAAAATAAGAAACTATAATAAAAGTATTAAAATTTTATGAAAATATTAATTTTTTTTTCAAATTAAAAAAGAATTAGTTAAAATCAAATAAAATTATTTCTAATTTTTTAAAGTGACTAAAAGAAAATTAGTCTTTATTTAGTTTTTTATTTAAACAAATCATAAAAGTAAACACATATTTTTAATGAAAATATTAATAAATTGAAATATCACTATAAAAGAATGATCAATATAAAACTTGATACAACATAAAAACTTAAAATTAATAAATAAATTTTTATTTGATGTTGTTACATATTTATTTTAACTGTTATTTATTTCAGTAATTTATTATACAAATCTGTAGCAATGGGAATAAAATATAAAAAAAATCAAAAACAATAAACAAATCTATAAAATAAATCTGTAGTGACGAAAAAAATATTTTGCGTTATTTTAGTCAGAGAAAAATCTTTGACATCATGATAAGAGTAACTCTGTAGTCAAAGCATATAAATCTATGGTTCTGCAAATCTTTGTAGCAACATAAAATAAATCTGGAGCCACTTGACGTTAGTCTAGTAATTAATTTTTTCAAAAAATTCTGTAGTTTTTTCAAAAAAGTTTGTAGATTTTCAAAAAATTCTGTAGCCAAATTACGGACTTTTTAAGACAATACAAAATCTGTAGTGTCGTGTTTTCAAATTTTTTCGATCGAAAAACAAATATGTTTCAGAAAATCTGTGGTGTTTTGAAAAATCTACAGTAATTGCACAAAAAAATCTGTAGAAAAAACTCTGTAGTAAAGTAGAATAAATCTGCAATGATTTTCCAAAAAAAAAAAAAAATCTGTGAGACACTTAAAAACTTTGTAGCATCAATGATGAAAAATCTGTGAAAAAACAAATCTGTGACAAATTAATAAATCTGTGGCTTCATGTATGTATATAAATCTATAGTTCGAGAAAAAAATCTGAGGTTCCAAAAAACAAATCTTTATACATATTTATAAATTTTGGAGAAGCTAAAGTCACTACAGATTTGTTTCCCAGATTTTTTGCACTTTCCAGCGAATTTCATTAAAGGCATTATGCTTATATTGATTTTTTTAACAAGTTGCTAGAACGGTACTATAGGTATTAAAAAAACTCAAATAACTCTAATCTTTTGTGATGTTATTCTAGTTATTTATGCCTTTTTTGTGGTTAGTCTAGTTTTTTTCCCTAAAATATATGGAAATACTCTGACTCGGAGGCTATAAATACATAGGGAAGAATCCTAATTCAAAGATTTGAGACTTTACGCAAGAAACACTACGGCGAAAAAAACACACGCAAGAAACACCATTGTAACCGATTCTCTTAAACTTCGATAAAAGAAATCATATTATGTATCTCTCTAGTTCTTCCGCTCATCTCTCTCCGAACCTTAAAATCCGTCGATATCCTTTGTTCTTGTACTTCTCCATCGAAGAATCACCAAAAAGCCCCTAAACAGTTTGGCGCTAGAAGGAGGGGGAGATTTCAATAAGAATAAAAGAGCAAAATATGAGCGAATCCAACTGTTCATCCGAACCGGAGAACATCAAAATCCTCGGACTCGCGTCCGTGGAAAAAACACCCGAGATAGCCGAGAGCGCAGCGTTCACGGCGAAGCTTCAAGAATACGAGCAGATCACGGCGAAGCCAAGACAGAACGAAGCTCGCCTAAAATAGTTAGAAGATGAGAATGCAATTCTCAAAGCCTTGACGGTGGAGAGAAGCGCTCAAACATCTAACGCATGCATTGAAGGTGACGAGAAACGTGTCAGGTTCAAAAGGAAGGTTCCACCAATGCAGTCGCTGGACGAGACACCGGTGACAAACGCAAAGGAGGTACGAGCATATCAAACTCTAAGCTCGGGTCTGACACGAACCCCTGGCTCCTACCATAAAAACGGCCCTAGCAAACCTCATGAAGGAAGCACTAAAGAGGCCCATGGACTGGAAGCCATGCTAACGAGAAGGCTAGCAACTATGGAGAATATGATCAAGCGCTTGCCAAGGGTGGCTCTTTCAATCATCAAGAGCGCGCTAATTCCTACGCTGACACACCGTTCATCAATGCCATCGCTCTTAGCGAAGTTCCTAAAAGATTCACTTGGCCAACCGTCCTTATCGGCCATGCGCATTTGGAAGTCTGTATGTGCAAAGGATTTGGAGCAACCCTCACATGTCCAGCATTGTTGTGGTACTCTAACATAGCCAATGGCTCCATCGACTCATTACCTATGATGACGGACCGCTTTATCGAACCGGTCACCAACAGCCGTACCCTGAGACGTACCTTCGATGACCTTTATCGAGTAAAACAACGAGAAGATGAGAGTCTGAAGGAGTACGTCCGACGATTAAACGAAGCAAAAGTATTGGTGCCCAACTGCGTCGGCTCTACAACTATCTCAGCTTTCCGGCAGGGGTTGTTTGCTAATGGGGACCTCTACAAAGACCTCACCAAATACCCTTGCCATACGATGGAAGATGTCCTCTCCCTGGCATGGGCACATATAAAGTGGGAAGAGGATCTTGCCTATCAAGCTCACATGGCTCCGAAGGATATTCCTATGTTTCCCAAGAAAGATAAAGTCCTTAGTAGACAAATGGACCGACTCCAAGGCCAAACAGGGGTTGGAGGAAACAATAAGAATCCCTTCAATCTGTGGGCCAAGTCCATGGTAGTAGCTAGCAAAGTAGAGCACGTAGCTTTACCTAAGCCCATCGAAGATATACTCTCCGTGGCCCCAACAGAAGTGGTTGCAGAGCTAAGGCGTTTCGCCAAGGACGTCACATGGCCACCTAAGCCACGATCTCCCACCTACGCCAAAGGAGAAAGCTCCAAATAGTGTGGCTTCCATCGAGACTATGGCCATCAAATCGAGACGTAGGAGGTGAAAAACCTCCTAGAAAAGGGTCTCCTCAAGGACTTAATCACCAAGAGGAGAACCGAGATAACCCATCAATGCCAATATAGCCGCCCCGAGCCTCCGGAGGAATCAAATCTAGAATCACCTAAGCATACTAGGGTGATCAACTCGATCTCAGGAGGGTTCGAGGATCAGAAAAACCTGGGGCCCATCCCCCACAAGGAGTCCTTTGAGTTTCGAGGGAATCGAAGAGTAGAGTATCAACATAAACAGGAATATGGTTCACTCCCTTTTGTGGCGACAAGAGCCAGACTACTGACCATGATGCCTTGGTTGTGTCCCTAACTATGGCTTTCTGCATGGTCAGAAGGGTCTCTATCGACAGCGAAAGCTCAGCCAATATTTTTTTTGCAAAAACCGACAAGGAGATAGGGATTCCAGACTCAGATATCATACGAAGAGCAAGCGTCCTAGTCGGTTTTAGCGGATAGACAATACAAACCATCAGGGAAATCACCCTAAGCGTTTGGGGAGCGAACGTCTACCAACGAACCATGTTCGCCATCGTAGATTTTCCTTCAGCATACAACGCAATCAAGGGGTGACCATGGATGCACGCGATAAGGGGTGTCCCTAGAACCCTAAATCAAGTCATAAAATTCCCGTCCTCTTGGGGAGTAGGAGAAATCAAAGGATATTTGCAAGATGATAGGTCCTGCTATGAGGTTGCCCTCAAAATCACACCAATGCTTCCGATACAGGGCTTGGCCAAGGCTAATACCAACGACGAGAAACCAAAGATTGAACAGCTGGATGAAGTCCCGTTGGTTGAAGGAGATTTCACCAGGAAACTAAAGACCGGTTCCCGTCTCTCCTTGGACCTAAAGGAAAGGCTGATAGGTTTCCTTCGATCTAACCAAAATTGCTTAGCCTGGTCGTATGTGGATATGCCGAGGATCGACCCGAGCATCATCTCACACAGACTAATGGTTGACCTAGACCACCCACCGGTGAAGTAGAAAAGAAGGAAATTCGCTCCAGAAAGAGACGTCATCGTCAATAAGGAAGTAATCAACCTTGTCGAAGTAGGATTCATACAGGAGGTGCGATATCCTGAATCGCTAGCCAACGTGGTAGTCGTGAGAAAGAAGAATGGGATATGGAGAGTCTGTATCGACTTCACAGATGTCAACAAGGATTTCCCCAAGGATCCTTTCCCTCTTCCACACACCGACAAGCTGGTCGACACCACCGTAGGGCACCAACTCATGAGTTTCATGGATTCTTTCAGCGGGTACAATAAGATCTTGATGCACCCCAGTGATCAAGAAAAGACGATGTTCATGGCATCCCAAGGGATCTATTGCTATAAAATTATGCCCTTTGGCTTCAAAAACGTCGGGTCCACCTACCAAAGGCTGGTCAACCACATGTTTGCCGAACATATCGGTCAAACCATGGAGGGGTACATCAATGACATGCTAGTAAAGTCTTTACTAGCAGAAGACCACATTTTACACCTACACCAAGCCTTCGATATGCTCCGGAAATACAAGATGTAGCTCAACCCTTCCAAGTGCTCCTTCGGTGTCAGTTCCAGGCAGCTCTTAGGATATATCGTTACTCATCGGGGAGTTGAAGCTAATCCGGAGCCAATAAGAGCGATCCAAGGGACCCCAACGCCACAAACTTCCAGGGACATCCAAAAGCTAATAGGAAGAATGGTGGCCCTTAGCAGGTTCATCTCAAGGATATCAGACAAATCGCACCCTTTCTTCGAAGCCCTCAAGAAGGGAAAGGTGTTCATGTGGGATGACAAATGCAAGGAAGTCTTGGCGGCCATCAAAGATTATCTATTCACACCGCCATTGCTATCTAACCCCAAAGACAAAGAGCCCCAGCTATTGTATCTCACCGTCTCCGGTCACGCCGTTAGCGGCGTCCTCGTAAGGGAAGAAGCCGCCATCCAGCATCCTGTCTACTCCGTTAGCAAATCGCTTCAGGATGCCGAGATGCGATACAATCACCTGGAGAAGTTAGACTTATCCTTGGTTGTAGCCGCCCGAAAACTAAGGCCCTACTTTCAAGCGCATATGATCATGCTAGTAACCTCAGCTCCTATCAAAGCCGTCCTGCACAAGCCCGAAGTGTCAGGTAGGTTAGCCAAATGGGCCATAGAGCTAGGAGAGTACGATGTAGTCTTCAGGCAACCCATTATGTATCCGTTGGTGAAGGAGGAGGTACAAACTCTCCAAGCCACAAGATAAGATTGAGAATGGATATTGCACATGGATGGCTTTAGCAACGCTAGGGGAACGGGTCTTGGAATTGTATTGACCTCACCCCATGGCGAGAAAGCATCCCGACCAGTCTGATATGAATTGAAAGCTACAAACAACGAAGCCGAGTACAAGGCCCTTATAGCTGGACTCACATTAGAAAAGGAGTAGGGAGCTCGAAGGATCGCAGTCCATAGCGGCTCACAATTGATCGTCAACCAGATCCTAGGTGACTACCAAGCCAGGGACGCAGCCATGGCCAAGTACCTCACAATGGCTAAGGAACTTATAGAAGATTTCGAAGAGTGCATACTGCATCAAATTCCACGAGAACAGAACAGTCAGATTGACACGTTGGCCAACCTTGGATATGCGTTGCAAGCTACCGAAAGTCTTGATATCCCCCTGCTAATGTTACAATGGCTTGCCATCGCTAAAGAGGTGCTCGCCGCAGAAGTAGATGCAGACGATGGCATGATCCAAGGGTTAGCTAAGCCGTCACACGACTGAAGAGTGCTGATAATAGGATATCTTAGGAATGGGGCCCTACTGGAACTCAAAGCCGAATGCATCAAAATCAAACGACAAGCTGCGAGATATTGCGTAGTCGCTGAAAACCTCTATCGACGATCCTTCGGGGGACCATTGCTAAGATGACTTGTGCTGGGAATAATTTAGGCCATGGAAATTCCCCTGGCTTAGATGGAGTACAATAGTAAGAACTCAAGACAGGGGAATGCCGAGAAACAAGAAGCTAAAAGACGTTGCATGGCCAGAAGCCGGAAATCAGCCGACCACCGCCTTTTATTTATTTTATTTAACTTAGTAGATAATGATGTATATTCTATAGATAATGATAGATATTCTGTAGATAATCACGATATATCCGATTCTTGGAGGGATAATCATGAACTCCTTGTATAAATATAAAACTTAGGGGTTAAGAGTGGGGACACGAAAAACCCTAGGCTAAAGAGATCAGTACCTACATCTTTTTTCACCATTGTTGATCTCAAAGGCTTAGAGCATCTTCAAACTACATACACTAACATTCATTGACCTCTAGCTTTCGTAGTGCTTATAAAGAACGACAAAAATCACCGGTAACAGTTGGCGCTAGAAGGAGGAGAAGCTTTTTGAAACTGTTACGTGGCGATGGCTGGAGACAATCATGAATCAGCAAACATCACATCTGGATGGACAGAGCTTACCCATGAAGAGATGCGATCTCTACAAGAAACTCTGCAAAAAAGACTAGGGGAGATGGAGCAACTTCGAAGGGATCAAACTCCTATTGGAGTTGACGCCACAACTGCGCAGCTGCAAACTTTGAGACAACAGATGGAAACTTATACCAAAACACTCCAGGAGAACGCACAACGCCTGCAGCAACTAGAGCTGGAGAACGAGACCCTCAGAGAAGTAAACTCGACCTTGACGGCTAATCAAGCCACGAACTAGAGGTTCAGGGTCCACGTACCCCGAATGCCAACTCTGGAGACTCCTCCCACTAATAATTTTGGAGAAAGAGGAAATCCAGAAGCAACGGGAGCCCAGGGGAACAAAAATCTTGTTCAAGAGAAAGAAGACCCTATGGATGTAGAAGAGACACAACCCACAAGTCTCGCCCCACTCTCTGACGAGGCCAGACGACTGAAATATATGTTCTCCAGCAAGTTCGAGGCGCTGCAATCGGTGATCGAACGACTTCCAGGCTTTGCACCTCCTCTGACGAAAAGTGCCCTAAGCTCTTACACGAACAATCCTTTCTCAGATGAGATTGCACTCATCGACATGCCAAAGAAGTTCACCTTTCCACTCATCAAGCCGTACGACGGGACTTCTGAGCTATATAACCACATCGCACAGTACAAGCAAAAGATGCTCACTGTAGCGATCTAGAAGGAGCACAGAGAAGCTGCCATGTGTAAGGGATTCGGTTCCAGTCTAACGGGGGCCACCTTGCAATGGTTCATATCGATTCCAACTGGAACCATAGGATCCTTTGCTAATCTAACAGACCTATTTGTAGAGCAATTTGCCACCAGCAGACTGACTCCTAAGTCGTGTGAAGACCTTTATGAGATCAGACAGCGTAAGGCAGAGCCACTCCGAATCTACCTTCATCGCTTTAACAACCAAAAGTTCACGACCCCAAACTGCAGTGTTGTCACCGCAATTTCTGCCTTTAAAAGAGGACTTCTGCCTGATGGCGATCTGTACAAGGAGCTCACGAAATATCAGTGCATAACGATGGAAGACGTGCTCTCCCACGCCCAGGCGCAAATCAAGTGGGAAGACGACATGCTTGCTAGGCAATAATCTCGGGTCATGAGGACCAAGAAGGCGGCCAGAGACGACAAGCCCTACTAGAGAACTGTCGGAGAAGACGAAACGAAGGGAGCCAAAGGACACAAGCCTCTGGGTAAGCCGAACGGCAGCAGATTCCCGCTAGTAAGCATTTGGCCGAATATATTCAACCTGTCTATATGAAGCACGAAGCTGGTAGGAGTCTTGAAGGAGATGGGAGGCCAAGTTAGAAACTCAGCCAAGAAGTCATAAGCTTCACGGCTGAAGGAAAAGATAGAGTCCTAACTCCACATCATGACGCCTCAGTTGTTTCATTATCGGTGGCAAATTGTTTGGTGAAGAGGGTACTCATCAATAATGAAAGCTCTGCGAACGTACTTTTCCTGGGAGCATATACAGACTTGCGTCTAACCCAGGAAGCCTTAACCAAGAAGACCACACCACTGGTGGACTTCAGCGGAGAAGTCAAGCAAACCATTAGAGTGATAACACTTCCAGTTTGCGCTGGAGGAGTCAACCTGTCCACCAAGTTTTCCATCATAGATTGTCCCTCCGCCTATAATATGATCATGGGCAGACCCTGGATAAATAAGATGAGAGCCGTGCCATCAACTCTGCACCAAGTACTCAAATTCCCAACTCCATGGGGAATCAAGGAGATCAAGGGTAACCAGGAGAATGCTTGATCGTGCTACCAGACCACTTTAAAGGGAAAGATAACCCCCTTATAGCAATCACAGAAACCACTTCCCGCATTTCACACTGAGGAGCCGTAAGTGGAATGGCTGGATGACCTACCTTTGATACCTGGAGAACTAGGCAAAAACCTCAAAATAGGGGCAAGATTGCAAAAAGGCATACACCAGAGGCTGAAACATTTCCTTAGGTCCAATGTTGATTGCTTCACGTGGTCCCACGTGGATATGCCAGGGATAGACCCAAAAGTCATAGTGCATAAGCTGCAAGTGTTGGGGTCAAAAAAAACTGTCTCGACGAAATCGATGCCTGAAAAGGGTCTCGGAAAAAACGTTTCCTCCTTCGGAGATGGGAATCGTAAGGAAATCCGAAAGCTCCGAGATTCACATCGTCCGAAAGAAACTAAGAACATCCGAGTACCAACACCACCGTCGACGGCCCTCGGATAGGCTTCCTCACAACTACGCAATACGTCTTCCGGAGCAACGAAAAACCGCTAAAAGCATT
>OVAN01011247.1:0-14885 GCA_900406275.1 Anastatica hierochuntica
ATTCTCGAATGAAAACCGTAATAAAAACCGACAAAATACGAATACATCAAGCACAAGAAAGACGAATTATTATATTAATCACCATGGATGAATATATGAACAATGCGAATACGCCCAGTTGATCTCCATTGTTTTTGATGAGAGGTTTTCTCAAGTTTATCGGCGGCGAGAAACAAAGAAGGAGATGTAATAAAATTAGGGATTTACTGCTCCCTCTTTCGTTTAACATTTCTTTTATCCATTTTATTTTTTTCATTGTAAATATAATTATATTAACAAAATAATTAAAATAATTAAAATCACTTAAGTTTAATTTTAGGTGTAAAACGGGAATAACACTAATTTTATTCCTAATGTGACAAAAAATCTAAATTAAATCTTAGTAGGACAAATCCAAATTTAAAGTGTCTTACTTTTCCAATTTTCTCTAGTTTTTTCCTAAAATTACAATTGTTAGACTTTTTTTTTTAAAAAAAAAGTGGCAATTTTGTGATAAGCATAATATAAATGTTACGAATATAATAGCAGAAGATTCTTAAGTAATAAAGTTTAACTGAAAAAATAAAATTTAAAAAATTCTCGTAAGTTAACAAAATCAAACAGAGTCTATTTACTCTAATTTGGATTATTTTTTTGGCGGACCCCGATGAAAAATTCTGATAAGAATCGCTATGCACTATTCCCATGAATTCTGTTGTTAATATGGAAAAGGCAAAATAAAAAACTTTTCGAAGGGGTATATTTTCAAAGCCAACCTAAAGCCCATCTTAGAGGTTTGTTTTGCAAAATCATTATAAAATATATAATAAGAAAGATCGTGCTCCAATCTTTTCAGTTCTGTATTTCAGTTCATAACAAAGATCAGTGGAATATATAAAGAGTCATATCATACATTGTGTTTTAATATTATAGTAGAGTTTTTATCCGCGCAAGCGTACGAGTTTTTTTAATAGTTTTATATATTATTAATCTTGTTAAGATTTTTCGAGTATTGGATTTATAATTTTCGGTTATTTCGAATTTTGGATTCGGATTCAGGTTCAAAAGTTTTAGAATTTTCAGTTATATTGAATTCTGGGTTCAGTTTAGATTTGAGATTTTCGAACTTTTAGAATTCGTGGGATACTCGTATGGGTTCAGTTTGGATAATATTCAATTCCCGAAATACTGTCAAACAAAACCCGTTAGAGTATTTTAAAAAACATCAGATGACTAAACTTAAACTTTTATAGTTTATATAAATTATTTATACATTTTTATAGATTTTTTCTAAATTTTATCACTTTATTATTTTTTTTTGAATTTTTATAACAAATTTTATTTAGAAAATAATAATATTATAATATAATTATTTTAAAAGTTATCGATTTATTTTAAATTTAAAAACAAGCTATATTTAAATTTGCTGAAAATTAATGATTTTAAATTGTTTTGGTTTACAATTTTGATAGTGCTTAAGAGAAAAGAATATTAGAATATTCTAATATGTTTGTTGAAATATTCTAATACATTTAATAAAATTTTTAAAATAGGTTTATTTGAAAATTACACATGAAAAGTTTTATGTCTTCCCTTTTAATAAGATAGATGAATAAAGAAACGATAGAAAAAAAATCTCTCAACTATATATCATCAATGAGATGATAAAACGCTTCAGTTGATCCTCTCTAGCAATGAACGGACACAGCAATGCAACTGCATGATGGAGATGGGTGATCCCACCTGTGCCGCGACAGGGGACGAAGTTCGTAAGAGCATCTTCAGAGCTTTTGCAAGCTCGATTTCCAATGCATTTTATTTTATTTTTTCGTCAAATTTAAAAAAAAAAATAATTCTGACCAATCGCGGACCGCCACGTGTCGTGGGGTCCGCGTAAACAGTAGAAAAGGCGTCTCTTATTTACGTGATTTAGCAGACACCTCTTATTTTCTCTTTCTTCCCTTTGAATTGTTTATTATATTTTTTCTTTAAGATACTCACTTAAAAACCTGCAATGGAGATGGTCTAATAGGTTCAACATCCATCAGCGTCTGTTTGGTCAACCTTAAAATCTTTATGTCTGTTCGGAGTTGAATATATCACTATACTCGGTACCTTCCGATGAGACGATGCTCGTTGATATGTTAGACCATCTTCATCGCAGGTTCTAAACCGCGACTCTTAAGCATTTTTAATTAATAAATAAATAAAATATATATAATTATGTAAGAATCGGTCCCTAAATCTCTTATAGGGAAGATACGGTTCTTAAACCGTCTCTTACCTTCTTCTTTTTTTGCTTTTTTTGTTTTTTTGTTGGTCAAAATAACTTCATTTTCGGATCGATTTTGGATCCGTTTTTTTCGGGTTTTTTTTTTGTTTTCCGGTATTTGGATCTGTTTCAGATCCATTTATGATTTTTTGGATTTCAGATCCGTTTCGGATCCGTTTAAAATATTTCGATTCGAACACAAAATACACGAAAATATACCCAAAATACCCGAAAATACCCGAAAATATCTGAACATTAATACCCGAGTGAACCGAACCGAACCAAACGGGTAACCGAAAAATATTTTGGGTTTCGGATCCGTTTAAAATTTCAAGAAACGACCCGGATCTGAGAGGATCGGATCCGAACCGGTCCAAAAATTTATCGGATCTGAAACTGATCCTAAATAGAAGGATCCGAATATCCGAATAATCTGAATAATCCGAACCGGAACCGATCCGAGGATCCGAGTACCCAGACTTATTTTGAAATTTTAAGAACCCCAAATGGGTTGGAGTTCTTGCAATAATTGACAAAAAATGGTAAGAACTCATTAGGAGTTCTTACTATTTTTTTTATTAATTTAATATTAGGTAAGAATCCTTAAAAGGTTCTTAGAGCATGTGCAGCGCAGTCTCTTAGATGAGACTCTTAACAAAAAAATTAATAAAAAACAGAAAAAGTAAGAAAGAAGATAAGAGACGGTGTCTTCAGATGCTTACGGAAGAACCGACTCTTAACTTGAGTCTCTTCCTTCTTTTTTTTTTTATCAGAACAATTTCATTCTCGGATCTGTTTCAGATCCGTTTTTCAGTATTTTTTTTGTTTTCCGGTATTTGGATCTGTTACATATTCATTTACGATTTTTGAAGTTTCGGATCCGTTTCGGATCTGTTTAAAATATGCCGATCCGAACCCAAAATACCCGAAAATATCTGTTTCGCTTCGTTTCGGTTCCATTTGAGATCCGTTTTTTTTTGTTTTTCAGTTTTTAAATATGACACGGATCTGTTTACGTTTTTTGGAGTTTTGGATCCGTTTCGGATCTGTTTAAAATATCCCGATCCGAATCCAAAATACCCGAAAATATCCGTTTCGGTTCCGTTTAAGATCCGTTTTTTTCAGTTTTTAGATATGATACGGATCTTTTTTACGTTTTTTGGAGTTTCGGATCCGTTTCAGATCTGTTTCGAATCTGTTTAAGTAAAAAAAAAATTATTTAAAACCCCCATTTGGGGGTTCTTGCAATAATTGACCAAAATTGCTAAGAACCCCAAAGAGGCTCTTATTCTAAAAAAATAAAAAAAAAATGGCTAAGAACCTCTTTGGGGTTCTTAGCATTGTACTTGATCTTACCATTGATCATGCTCTTAGAACTATCTCGGTCACTAGTTGATTCGTACGTACACGTGTTTTTGTTAATTATCCTTTTAAAGATTTTAGTTAAATTTTTTTTTCTTTTTAAAGTTTTTAATCTTTGAATGATTAAGTTTATTATTTGTGTTTTCATTTTACAGTTTTTTTATTTTCTTATTCTAACTCACTATTTCTTATTTTTTAAAAAATATTTCTTATTTATTTTTAAATAAATCAAATATATTGAGTAAATATGTTTAATCATTGTTTAATGTATATGTTTTTCCTTTTAATTTTCGTTTATGTTAATTTTCCTTTTTAAAATTTTTAATTTAATTTTTTTTCCTTTTCTATATTTTTATTGATTAAAGTTTATTAAAGATAATCATGAAACCAACTATCTCTACTATTAATTTCCTAATGCTAAGAGTGTTCTCAAGGATCTTTTTGTTTCTAAGCTTTTAAGCTTTTCTCTCTAAGGGTTTTTGAAGAGATGGAACAATTAGTTTCCGAAGGTCTTATACGTCTCGGAATAAACTTCGCCTTCGTCGTGTTCTTCTTTGGAATTGTATATGCAATAGTGAGTTGTATTATTTCTCGTTACAACGGCGCGAATCATCGTCATGATGATCATCAAAATAACGATGGTCATGTCATCATCACCATTATGGGACGTGATGGTATCAAACCCTCCGTTCTCCGATCAATCCCCGTCGTAGAGTTTGACTCTCGGGGCTTCAAGAACGGCGTCGAGTGCGTCGTTTGTCTCTCCGATCTCGTTGACGGAGACAAAGCTAGGGTTTTGCCGACTTGTGATCACTGGTTTCACATTGATTGTATCGACACGTGGTTTCGGTCTCACGACACTTGTCCTATATGTAGAAAGAGAGTTGGTTCGGTGCATAGAGGAACAAGACCGGACGATGACAAGAGTTTAACTCAATATCACGACCATAGTTCCGAACATCATGGGCTTTCTCCGACCGATCTTCCTATGAGTGCGAGCGTGGAGGTTGTTGAAAATGCTACTCGCGGCGAAGCAGGTGAAGTTCGATAGGATATTCCGGTGGTGGTGATAAGATATTCCGGCGAAAAATCAGATAATTGATTTTATTTGCTAATTATCCACGGAAAAAGATCCTAACAACTTCACGATTCCAACATCATCTAAAATCTAATCATTGAGGCCCATTTTAGCCAATATCGGGGCATTTTAGTGTTTACAATTTTTTACATTAGCAAAAAACATTCTTTAGAGGATGTATTGAATTATGTATTTAATAGAATTTGATTTTTAATGAGTTTTTAGAAGATTTTGATGAATTAAGAATGTAGTTGTGATTTTTATATTTTTTTTGCAATTTAAATTAAAACTATGTGACTTGATGTGATTTGATTTTTTTGTATTTTTAATAAGAAAATTTTACTAAAACATCTTAAATCATTTAAAATTCATTATTTAAAATATTTTCAATAACTCAAATCACTTAAAACCACTGTTTCAAGGATGAACACCCTTATCAGCCCAAAAATATATCTATATATAAGCTTAAGTCCAAATTGGCTTTGTTTATAGTACTAGTAATTTATCTTTTTGAAACAATTACATTTCCCGAGGCTCTCTAACAAAGATTTAATTTATTTAGATTATTTGTGAGTCCATCAACACGTGCAAAGCGTGACAACAGACATATCTACCAACCAATCTGACTTCGAAAGAATAATTAACAGACTCGTAATTGCAGGGAAAGAGAATAGTTGTTGTTGTACATGATTATAACATATAACATATGAACTATTTTATTTTGTGTTGATTATATGTGGACTAATTACTCCTGTTTTTTTTTTTTTTAAATTGTGACATTTGATTGATTCACACAATTATTTTAAACAGCAAAGCAATTCGAATTTAAAAGCACGAGTTGCTACATCGGATGCTCTGTATTTGCAAATTATTGTCGTAAAGGGTTATGCAAGTTGACGTTTTCTTTCTCGTAAAGTACCAACCCAAATTAACAATTTGTTATTCTACCTTTCTAGATTTCTAAACAAAAAATACGTTACCTTAAATATACTTTATTAGATATGAAATATCAGTGGTTAAGAGAAGATCAAGATTTACATAACTATAGCATAACCTTTATTTTTAAATAAAGAACATGAAATGTTGCCAAATAATAAAGAAAATGAAAGAAAGAATATGATGATTACAATTTACAACTGTGTCTGCTTTTCTAAACGAGGGAACAAACTTTTAAACTAATTGTGTACATTTTTTTCCTATTGTGGCTAGGGTTGCTTTCGTTACCGAATGGCCAATAATATCGTGTTAGCTAAATGCAGGACCGACCTTGAGCATAAGTCAGATAAGCGATCGATTATGATCACCGACATTTTGAGAACAATTTTAAAGTCACAAAAAAAAAATTTTTTATGATAATAATTATATATATATATATAGGCCACCAAAATTCAATTTAGTAAAGAGATACTATTTAGAAATGTTTAGCATGTTTTAAAATGTACATGCAATTGATATTCTTGAAATTTCAGATAATAAATTTAGAAAACGACCATTGATATATAATTTTCGATTAGGGCCACTACTCTTGATAGACCGGCCCTGCTAAAATGTTTCAAAACTTACATCATGCATTCTATATAATCCTTTCGACCCTAAACCGTTTAAGTACTTTTGGGGTTTAACTTTGATGACCTAGGGGTAGAAACAAATCGAATCCGAAAATCCGAAGCAACACATAGAAGAAAAAAAAAACGGAACTTAACAGAAACCGACATAAAAATCTAAACGTGATTTTAGCTTTTAGTATTTCAAATTTTTGGTATTATCCAACCAAATTCGAATCCACACAAACACCAAAAAAATCAAAATATCTGGAAAAACCGACCTCAACCTCAAATTGAATATATAAAAGTTGTTCAACTCTCTCCAAAAGTTTGACACGTCATCAAATTCAGTTGACGTGAATATGACATGTGTCGCTATGAGATTTTTAAACTATAAAAATTAATTTGTATTAAATATATAATCTATTAAAGTCGTATTTATTCAGAGAATACGAAAGGTCGTTTCTGTTGTTTTTAAGATTTAAATTTAAAATTGAAGAATATAAAAAGTCGCGACGTCTTAGCACACGAAAAAAGGGTGTGTCTATATTAATTTAGCACAATTAAATGAAAAACAAAAAAAAATGTAATACAATTAAATTTGAACCTATAAATACCCATATGAGAGTACATTTCTAGAACTTAAATAAATACGAACTGAATTTGAACGATATCAAAACGTCCATGCATAGAATGAAAATGAACTCAAAAGATTAAATATGTGTAACATATTTTGAAATTATTTTTAAAATATATATTACAAAATGTGTCTGAAATACGTATTTATTTTGTGCTACATTTAACAAAAATTAATATACGGAAATTAGTAAAATGCATAAAAAGAAAATATGAAATTACTTTTCACTTTTAAGAGATGTCATCTATAATAACATGTGAATTTTTAAACACCGATGATCGAAAATTACAAATAATAATACTTTGTCTTGTAAAAGATTTATATAATAAACTACCTCTTTCGAAATACAAGCAAAGAAATTTTCATTAACCATATATACATATATATATATATAGCTAATTTTCGATATATTGGGAAATAGACTAATAAAAAGGTGCAATATCATCTACCATTGGTACATTTTATTACATTTTCTGTATAGTCCAATATTTTCTTTCTGATGTACTATTATATAAACAAAAATCATTGCATGAAAGCTAGAATTTGCAATAATTTTAATTTTAATCGAATTGATAGTATCTTTTTTAAGGTGGTAGTGGACCCATGACAGGCTTGCAGCAGCCTATTACAGTTCCACATCTGAATACTTTCTATTTATTATTTCATCGATATATTCGGTGCCATAAGTATGTAATCTCTATTTAACATTTTTGCTTTGCTTTAAATTACATATTTAATACTACTAAACATCTTCCCATATTGTTATGAGAATTATACAATACATATAAATGTTATCTGTTTTAGGTACCATTTCAATCCTTTAAACAAAAAAAAATACTATTCGAAATTTTACAATAGTACTAGACAATGTTCAGTTTTTTTTTTCCGGCAGACAATGTTCAGTTAGCAACGGTCCATTTTCAACGTTTACATAATTGCATGATTAAATCTATAAAATATTATTTTCTTCTTTGCAACACCAATAATTTTGTTTAGGCTGCTGTTAGTCGTAAAAAGAATATTAAAGTCCAAAAGAAGAATATGCCTTTTAATAAAGAAGAAATTATACATAATTGTCGGTTCAAGTTATAAGCAACTATATAAGTATTTTGTTTTTAAAAAATTTCCGAGGTTGCATGTTTCTGAGTATTTACAGTTATAAATAGTAATTTGAAACAATTACTGCATGTGCACGACTAGTAAATACTAAAAACCACATTAAAAAGTGCTACTATTTTGTTACCCAAACAAAAAATGCTACTATTTTATTGGAAAAGTGTAAGAAATACGAAAGGATTTTATAAAAATTAGATAAGATCTTGTGTGATATATGAAAAATTAAATATAAAAATATCATTAAAAATTTAGTTTTTAAAGTTGAAATCCACGTAAACATAGTTCATAAATTTAAAATATAAAGTAAAATCATTGTTAGTTATTGAAAAATTATAAACTACAAACAATATCATCCAAATAAATTTAAAATTTTTAATATCACATGAAACAACATTCTAAATTAAATATTATAATTTATCATGTTTGCATATATAACAATTAATATTGAATGTTTTAATAGAAATAAAATATTTAATATTCAACTTTAAATGTTTAATAAAAATATAAAATTTATTTATTTATGTAAAATAGAAAAAAAAATTTACACGAAATTGAAAATTTTAAATACTTGACACATGTCAATAATCCGGTCGATTTGTGACATGTGTCGACATCTCTTGAGTTATACTTTGACGACGTGTCAAATTCACGTCGAACATGTTTCGCTTTATGTAATCAAATTGACTAAATCCAAAAGAAAGAGATCTTTTAAAAATATTTCAAAACATTAGTTTCAAATAAATAGATGTAATTATTTCGCAAGCGATTAATAAAAAATATCCTAAGGTGTATTATGTATAAGCATAAACGTGAACGAGAGTGGTGAGTTCATCATAAGTATTTGGTAAGCAAAGCAAATAATTACAGTTAGAATAGTCTACGAAGGATATCAAAATCAAACACAAAAACACAAATTTTGGAACACGACAATAGTACTTCTGTCGAACTCGAATAATCAGAATAATATCCTGTTTTTATTTTTAAAACGTTATCTTTTAGTAACAAGACAGTTTATAACATGTGGGTTTTTTTTGTTTATTGAAAATTCAACTCAAATAATAGAGTCAAGAAAAGTAAAAAAGAGAGACAAAAAAAATCAATTTAAAATATCTCGTGGTTAATTTCATCCATATATAAAACACCCACTCTTGACGACCATATTCACCACTCACTAACACCACTGTCAAACAATGGCATCATCAATCAAAGAAATCTTTTCTAAAGATAATTTCAAGAAAAACAAAAAGCTTGTTCTGCTTTCCTCCGCCGTAACCTTGCTCCTCGTAGCCGCCGTCGCCGGAATAGCCGCCGGAGCTTCAAAAGCAAACGATAACAGTAAACGAAGTGCTCTATCTCCGTCGTCCCACGCCGTGCTAAAATCAGCATGCAGCTCCGCTCGTTACGCCGAGCTCTGCGTCTCAGCCGTGGCCAACTCCGGCCGTGATGTTAAGCTAATGTCACAGAAAGACGTCATCGAGGCGTCGCTTAACATTACAACAACCGCCGTGGAACACAATTACTTCACCGTGGAGAAGCTTATCAAGAACCGGAAAGGACTTACTCCTCGTGAGAAAACGGCGCTTCACGACTGTTTAGAGACTATTGATGAGACTCTCGATGAGCTTCACGAGGCTGTAGAAGATCTCCACTTGTATCCTAACAAGAAATCTCTCAGGGAACACGCCGGTGATCTTAAAAACCTAATTAGCTCAGCCATTACTAACCAAGAGACTTGTCTCGACGGCTTCTCTCATGAAGACGCCGACAAGAAAGTCCGTAAGGCGTTGTTGAAGGGTCAGGTACGTAACAATTTTCAATTCTTTTACCAATATAGCTCACATGTGAAATTCTAGAACCAATGTCAATTAATTATGAATATGTTATAAGGTAGAATCATTAAGAACAAGTAATAGTTTAATTAAAATTGCAAATGTCGATAAATGGGTCAATATAAAATCACTTTTCTATTATTTCATCTTGGGGTTATGAATCAAGTTTTTTTAAAAATAATTTATGTAGTGCCGAAATTGTAGGGTAACTAGAAAACTAGGTAGATCATACATCACATCAATTTGATAAGCTCTAAGAATTTAATTTTTTTACAATGAGATGTTGTTAGCTAGTGTTGGTCTATATGTAAGTATAGTTGCTATCGACCTCGTGTTATTTAGAGTATATACATTTAGTTATACAAATTTGTTGAAAACACTATTTTTCAAAAATATAGCTTTATAATGAAATGGTTATGTGTAGAAACACGTAGAGCACATGTGCAGCAACGCACTAGCAATGATCAAGAACATGACTGATACCGACATAGCCAATTTCGAGCTAAAAGCTAAATTGAACTCAAACAACCGTAAGCTCAAGGAGGAGGAGGAGGTGACCACGGTGGCCGGAGAACTAGACGCCGAAGGGTGGCCGACTTGGTTATCTGCCGGGGATAGGCGTCTTCTTCAAGGGTCTAGGGTGAAAGCCGACGCCACCGTGGCGGCTGATGGTAGCGGTACGTTTAAGACGGTTGCGGCAGCGGTTGCGGCGGCACCGGATAATAGTAAAAGAAGGTATGTGATACATATCAAAGCCGGAGTTTATAGAGAGAATGTGGACGTGTCGAAGAAGAAAAAGAATATAATGTTTATGGGAGATGGTCGGACGAGAACTATTATCACCGGAAGTAGAAACGTCGTCGATGGTAGCACCACTTTTCACTCCGCCACCGTCGGTAAGCAAATCTAGTTATTATATATATATTTTTAAAAGTAATATTGCACGCCATGGTGGTCCTTTTTGATTGTGGAAAAAAACTTTTACTATTTTTTCATGCATATTAATTATACACAAGTAGATTCTTAATTTCACCCACCACATTATTCGCACATGCATGTAATCAAGTAATGAGAAATTGAAATTGAATTACCAAAATTGAACAAATAACTTAGTTAGATCTGAGTCATGTGCAAGCCTTGATCCATCAATCTTTTTGGCTTTATTCATATATGCTTATCAAGGTCACATTATGTGGATTGGGTTTACGACTCATCCACTCATGATTCTCATGAAGACAACCTTTACCTTTAGTATCATTACCTTTTTTCTTTCTTATCTTTTTTTTTTCCCCGTTATATTGCTTGACTATTCTAACCAATTTTATCACTTATTTAAATTTGTTACATCATTTCATTGCAGAAGCAATTTTAAATTTCCATTTTCTTGTTTTTATTATTTTATGAAAAAAGGTAAAATATAAAGTGAGATTCTAGCAAAAATAAAGTGTACATGGCTAATGATACCGTTAATTACATTTTTGTGTGGACCCAGCTGCTGTCGGAGAAAGATTCTTGGCGCGTGACATCACTTTCCAAAACACAGCGGGTCCGTCGAAGCACCAAGCGGTGGCTCTCCGTGTCGGTTCCGACTTCTCCGCTTTCTACCAATGCGACATGTTAGCTTACCAAGACACTCTCTACGTTCACTCTAACCGTCAGTTCTTCGTCAAGTGTCTCATCGCCGGAACCGTCGATTTCATCTTCGGAAACGCCGCCGTCGTTTTCCAAGACTGTGACATACACGCCCGCCGACCAAACTCCGGTCAGAAAAACATGGTCACGGCTCAAGGACGGACGGACCCAAACCAAGTGACTGGGATCGTTATACAAAAATGTAGAATCGGTGCAACGTCGGATTTACAATCGGTAAAGAGAAGTTTTCCGACGTATTTAGGTCGGCCGTGGAAAGAATATTCGCAGACGGTGATAATGCAGTCGGATATCTCCGACGTGATCCGACCCGAAGGGTGGCATGAGTGGACAGGGAACTTTGCGTTGAATACTTTGACATATAGAGAGTATGCGAATAAAGGAGCAGGGGCTGGAACTGCAAATAGAGTAAAGTGGAGGGGTTTTAAAGTAATTACTTCTGCTTCTGAAGCTCAACAATATACAGCTGCTCGGTTTATTGGTGGTGGTGGTTGGTTAACTTCGACCGGTTTCCCTTTCTCGCTTGGTCTTTGATTGAGATTTGAGAATATTGTTGTCTTTATCGAATAATTAATTATTAACATTTTATAAATAAATCAAAATCATGGTTCTCAATGTTGTGTGACTTTTTTGGATAGTCGTATTTAGAAACGAGATAAAATATTTGCCAAGCTTATGTCTAAAGTCTTCATATGGAGTTAGGAATCAGATAAACAAAAGATATGTAAATTCTCCTCAAGTTCTAGCTTTTTTTGTAACCGAAGTCACCTAACCTAAAATTTAAGATTTTTTTTTTCGGCCAACATTTCATTTCATTAATCCAAACATAATCAAATTACATATATTGGTTTTCACACATTAAACAGTCTAACTATTGACTATAATTAGCATAACGAACTGCCTAAAAACATAACTATTGACTACTACAAATGAAATTAGTCATACTCCCATGTTAAATCTGATATCCAAAGAAAGAAGGGCATTTTGATACTTCCCCTATCTCGTAAAAAATGTTATTCTGACATTTTTCACACATGTTAATAAAAATGTTAAAAAGTTTTAAATATCTTTCATTAATATTTAAAAAAAATTCTCTCTCCAATTTATACATTAAAACAGTGAGGTTAAAATCGGAATTTCGCTCATAAATTTACATCGAAAATGTAAAACGACATTCTTTGTGAAACAAAATTAAAACTTTAAAACGACACTTTTTTTGAGAAACGGAAGAAGTAGAATTTTAGATATTTATGTGTGACCATACACACACACACATATATATATATATATCTAACTAATTAAAAGGCACTAATAATGACCTGGCGAAAAAAAAAAATGACCTCTCAAAATGTCCACATAAGCTTTAATCCAAAGGCTCCTCCTTTTGCCACATCAGCTTTCAACACTATGTCGTTTCGCCAGCCAACGCCACACCGTTTTCCAAACAAAAGCTAACACACATCACACTATCTGCAACAAAAAAAAACAACAAGGTTTCTCAACCCTCTCATGGGCCACATTGTTTATTAAATGTGCTTGCCCCAAACCCAAGCCACATTGTCTTCCTCATAACCTCCACCACCGACGCTCCTGATCCTCTCAAAGACAAACCCTAAACCGTTACATTCTTTTCTTCCACAATATTCAATTCACCACTCTCCCCACTCTTCCTCCCTAATGTCCCTTTCCTTCATTGCTCCACTTGATTTAGCATTTACATAGCCTAATAATAAACAAATATATTTCACAATATAAGATGACACATTGCCACCATATTGATTCAATATCAAACAAAAAATATATCTCCATGGTGATCCACCTTCCNGTTGGAATCTGTGCAATAACACCTTTGTGGATGCAAGCTACATGAATAACGAGTTGGAGTTTACGAGATACGTTGGAAGAGAAGGATAAAGTTAAGGCTCTTTAGAAGGAGAAGAAGGCGATGAAGAAGAAAACCAAGGTTCTCCAAATTCCTTCTATGAATTCGCCTTGATCCAGAGGTCGAGTTAGTTGCTGAAATTCAGAAATGAAATGATTACAATTTTAATATTTCCCAACTATATCGTCAATTTGACTTATCCATGGATCTCGATTAATTTATGATTACGCATGACATGAATATGATCACCCACATGTTCATTGAATTCGTCAAAAGGCTAGGAAACGTTGTTGGATTAACCCTGCCTCTTTGGAAACCTACAAAATTAGTAAATCTTGGCTCTCTCGATTACACCAATGATCATTTGAATAGATGTGAAAATTTTTTAGTCTCAAATGGGAACTTCTAATGGTAATAGAAATTGTTTCTAATAATCTACTAACTTTTTAGCTTATTTATTTTATTTATTTGTTCATAAACTTTAACCGGAATTATCATGGAAAAAAAGAAACAAATCGAATCGAATTTGAGATTGATCTTTAGTTACCTTTTTATGGATGGTGAAAATAACGTTGTCATGGAGATCTATGATGTGGACGTCATTGCTAGATTTGTCATAGTTATCGCACCAGCACGTAATCTCTCTGCTAGAACTGTAAACTGTTAAACCTTTGATTTGGCAAACCAAATATTTCATCCAAACCGTAAAAGTCTCTCTCCGTACTCATGTACGGTGAAGAGATGCTTGCTTAGAGGAAAAATCCAG
Source organism: Anastatica hierochuntica (assembly GCA_900406275.1). NCBI lineage: Eukaryota > Viridiplantae > Streptophyta > Magnoliopsida > Brassicales > Brassicaceae > Anastatica > Anastatica hierochuntica. The sequence goes on from OVAN01011247.1 coordinate 14,116, forward strand.
CCTTGGTTGGGAGATATAGAGAGAAGAGAGTTTTTTGTTATATGGATGTATGTCAATAGTATTTTGAAAATGAAACTGAAATTGAGGAAGTCTTATTGATTTTGATTTTTTATGAATAAATAAGCCGTCATTTTCTTAATATCCATTAAAAAAATAATGAGGGTCGCTTTGAATTTGTCAAACTTTTTCACAAAGCTTCATTCATGTACGATGACTAATAATTTAATATTTGACATCAAAATTATTTGACTTTTATTATATATAAAAAGTAAAAATATTTTTAATTCAAAAATATATAATTAACGTTTTAACAGATTTAATAGTTTATATTTCACATGCATGAATGTGCAGCAGTAGAAATATTGAAATATAAAAATCTAGAGCATTTACTAAAAATTTGAATTTAAAAAAAGATGGCACTATCTTTCGATTTTAAAAAGCATAGCACAAAAAACGAAAAAAACTGTACCAAAAATCTTAAATTGCATTCTTAGATACTATAAAAGTTATTTCGAAAACGAAAAATGTCAGCACAAAGAAAACATTAGAGATGTAAAATTATGGTAATTATTTACATTCAAACTAAAGTGTACCATATTGCGCTGCTAATTTGATTGTGAATGTTCTATTAAAATCACTTACATACATGTGAAAGAAAAATGAATTGCATAATTTTTGACAAATTATCTGACGAACAAACACAATTTCTCAAACGCAACGTTAACTAAAAATATGATAGTATATTATTTCATCACCTTAAATTACAACTA
>OVAN01011248.1:0-14885 GCA_900406275.1 Anastatica hierochuntica
CTTCAAAAAATTATGTGTAACGCAGACTTCTCTAGCAGTCTACTCCAGACAGAGTAGACTTCTGTAGAAGTCTACTCAAAAAGGCAGAGTAGACTTCTGTAGAAGTCTACTTGAAAAGTCGTAGTAGACTTCTATAGAAGTCTACCCCGTGTAGACTTTTAGGGAAGTCTACTGAGTAGACTTCTATAGCAGTCTACTGGAGTAGACTTCAGAAGAAGTCTGAAAATAGACTTCATTTAGGTTAGTTATGTAATTCTGATTTATTTCTAGTAGACTTCTAGAGAAGTCTACTAAAAAGTTGGTTATTTTTGTAGTTGACCAAAATGTTGACTTTTTGAGTAGACTTCTCTAGAAGTCTACTTAGGTTAGTTTTGTAGTTGACCAAAATCACAAAATATTGACTTTTTGAGTAGACTTCAACGAGAAGTCTACTAAGGGATAGACTTCTATAGCAGTCTACTCACTTTTCAGACTTCTCGGAGAAGTCTACTTTAGGTTAGTTTTGTATTTGACCAAATTTTGACTTTTGGAGTAGACTTCTATAGCAGTCTACTCATTCAGAGTAGACTTCACTAGAAGTCTACTTTGAATAAGTAGACTTCTCTAGAAGTCTAGTCACTTTTTGAAAAATGAGTAAACTTCTAGAGAAGTCTACTCCAAAAAGTCAATATTTTGGTGATTTTGGTCAAATAAAAAACTAACTCGCGCGGACTTCTTTCGCAGTCTACTCTAGAAAGTCAACTTTGGTCAACTACAAAACTAACCTCACTTTTTAGTAGACTTCTATAGAAGTCTGCTCGAAAAAGTTAAATATTTTGGTCAACTACAAAATTAACATGTTTTTATAGCAGACTGCTATAGAAGTCTGCTAAATATTTTTTTGTTATCAAAGAAAAATGCAGACTTCTGGAAAAGTCTACTTTAATATTTTTCAACTACAAAACTAACTTATGCGTTGATAGTAGACTTCTATAGAAGTCTACTAAGGCTGCAGACTTCTATAGAAGTCTGCTGGACGCAGATATGAAAATTTAACAAAATTGAAGTTTTAGAGCTACCTTGAGTTTCTTTGAGCTTGTTCCCGCCTCTACAAGTGCCCAAAGCCTAAAATCGAGATGTTTGTGTCCTTATCTACGCTCAAATCGCCAGAAAAACGAGATCCCAAAATTTGAAAAATTTTAAAACGAAAATTTGAGAGTTTTTTTGTTTGAAAATGAGAGAACATAAGAGATAATGAGATTTTGCAACAAACATTGAGCAAAAATGTGAAGATATTAGCTTGAATGTAGCATTTAGAGCTTGAGTTTTGTTGTTAATGGTGGTTGGGAAAAATTGATGATGATGGCATTTTGATAAATATTTGGAGAAGAAGAGGGTGTGTTTGTATTTTTAAAATTGTGTTTTTAATTAAATAAATTGTAAATAATGGCATTTGTGGTAAATATGAGTTTTGGAGAAGGGTAGAATATGGTATTTTGAAAAATGAGGAGAGAGAAGGTTAGATTTGCAATTGACCAACATATTTAGGTTAAAAGTGAAATCACCTCAACAAACTAAACTAAAATTAAGGATTTGATAAAAATTAAATTTAATATCAAAACTAAAATTACAATCAAAATTAAAATTATGTTTAAAATTAAAACTAAGGGGGTGATTGTTTAGGACTTTTAAAATTGGTTGTTACTATTAAATATTTTAAAAAATATATATAAGCTTTAACTTTTAAAACTGTGACTTAAAAAAAAAATCACATTATAGGAAAGAACAAATAGTTGAAGAGATAAAAAGAGAAGTTGAACTGTGAGTAAATTAAAGAGCTTTGAATGTTTTAAGGAGAACTAAATTGTGATTGGAAAAATATTAACTTTCAAGACTTTAGAATAAAACAAAAGTCTCCACAACTTTAAACAAATCCCCTAAAACTGAAACTAATAGTTGAAGTAGAATTAAATTAAAATCACAATGAAAACTAAAATTAAACTTGTTTTAAAAATAAATATAATATATATGTTTTTAAATAATAAATATTATAAAATAAATATTTTAAGAATTTAGTCGCTAACGACAACAAAACGAACAATACAACGACTGACCGCAGCGACTAGTCGCCAGCTACTACGAAACGAACAACAAAATTTATCGCTAAATTTTGTCGCTAGTCGCTGGTCGTTGTCGCCAACGATCGCCAAACGAACAGGACCTTAATATATGGTGTGAGAAAGTGTAACTAAAAAATAAAAATAAAAATATTTTTAGGTAAATGAAATCACAATTTATTTAGTTAGTATAATAGGTGGTCAAATTTTGGATTAAAAATTTGATTGAATTCGAACTCTCTTCAAACCCGTGTGTTTTGGTTGTCTAAACATTTTTATTTAGATGGTTTTGATTTTTTTTCTTCTAATATTAACCAAACATTAATTAAAATTTTACTCCATCATTCATATCCAAGTTGGAGAAATAGATTTTACAATGTTAAAATCGTTAAAAAAGTTCGAACACCCTGAGTCTGATAGCCTACTTGTAATTTTTCGTACGTGGCATGATAGATATAAAAAAATCTAGAAAATATACACGGATAGTTTGAAAATCTCGGATGAACGTATTGAAAATTGGTCAATTTTCTAACTGCCGAAGAATATTGATAAACTCAATGCAATCCGTTTCAAAGATTTAACAAATTTTTTTTCGTAGATCTCTGACAACATCCACATGAAAAGTTGGTTTGTTATTGAACGTCTTCAATTCTAATGAGTTTACATACTAGATGGAATTTGTTCAGATTCAGTGCTGTATTAATCAAGGCATGCGTGTGAGATTGAATAAATTAATAAGCAAAATTTTGGTTGAAACGATGTTTACAAATGCTAGAGTATAAGCGAGAGCATGTGATGTGTTCATGCGCGTACGTGTGGACTCCTTTCAACGTGCACGTACACGTGTGGTGTGTCCCGCATGGATAGGGTCTCCATCATTTCGGATCACTGTATACACTAACCTATAAATCAACAAACCTATCCATGCCAAAAAGAATCTCATTATATTGGTTAATGATTGAACATTATTGATCGTATGATTCATAAGGATTGTAATTCTATAGTAGGTTTTTCCTTTTTACTCCAATCTGAATTTTATTAGCTGGAAATATTATTTGTTACATAAAAAAAGTAGAAAGAAAAGACGGTAATTAAACAAGGACCAAGAAAAATAATCTTGTAATGCATCTTTAGTTAACTGATCCGCACAAGTGTTCGTTTTTATGTGCACAAAAGTGAACTTCAGCTCTTGAAAACAAGTTGATCACTCGGCAAGATAATGAACAAGGGCCAAATTATTCGACCTATCCTTTAGAACATGATTATTGGGGGAGAAGGGGGAGCGGGAATTAGAGTTTCGTAAAACATAATAATAATAGTATTATAATTTAAGGAGTTCTTAAAATCTAAGAATCCCTTGTGAAAGTTTCATAAATAAAAAACTTAAGAAACTTTCACAAGGGGTTCTTAGATTTTTGTATTATAATACTGTTTTTTTAAGAACCTTCTAACATTCTCCCACTAATCATGGTCTTAGTAGCTTGTAAACTGTGAGATTGTCACCATAAAACTCCACCCGTCGGTAATCCAACCCCCAAGTTGCTTGGATGGCCCAAAGTAGTGTTGTGAACTCAGCTTCTTTCATGAAGCATCAACCTTGGTATTTACCCATTCGACAGTGAAGAACATGGCCCATAGGATCGCGAATGATCTAGCCCAAAGTCAAGAATGTGTCACCTTCCCGATGTGAGGCATCATAATTACACTTAACCCTCTGCGAGTAGGGGGAATCCACTTATCCCTCCAACGCCCACTATCAGTACTAAGCGTACGTGGAGCTCCAACGGCCTCCTTTACATGTGACTTCCAATCATCAAAGTCATTCAGTATTCTATTTGCAGCTTCAGAGCTTGTTCTCAGTCGTTTGTTGAATAATAGACCATTCTGAGCCTTCCTTAGCTGCCATAGCAAATGACAGGCCAGAGAACGTCCGTGATAAATGTCCCTAGAGTAAGAATCTCCAAGTAGTAATGATCGGAGCGGATCATCATTCTGCGCGGGGGGTTCCAGATCTAGCAGTCGCCAAACTGAGACAGCGTACGGACATGTGAAAAATAGATGTTTCGTTGTCTCCACCACTAAGATACACCAAAGACAATGGGGATCGACTAGGATATGCATACGTGTTCGCGGCAGTGGGTAGTATATTTGGACAAATCTTCCAAAGAAAATGCTTAAGCTTTGGTGGAATCCCCAAACTCCATAAAACCCGACTGATCTTCGGCTGTATCGCTAGGGGTGCTTGTGTTCCATCAAGCTCATCATCTAAAGATTTTCAGAGAGAATATCCAGATTTCACCGTATAATGACTATCATTGGTGTAGCACCAGAATAGAGAATCTATAGGAAAACTTGGAGAAATATATAACTTTCGAATAAGAAAGTGATCAGCAGGATCTATACAAAGCTGAAGGGCCGTGTCATTCCATTCCTTAGTGTGGATGTTAATGATAGCTTGAATCTTAGTAGTCGAGCCCACGTGGTAGCAACTGAGCTGGTCGGGGGGGGGGGGGTTTNTTATCCATCTCTCCAAGTTTCCCATTTCCAATACGGATACATGACCCATATCGCAACAGTTGTCCTCCAAAGAGTAAGGATCTCCATCCATAGGAAGCGACATGCCGTATCGTGGCTTTCAAAAGTTCACCATTCTTGAAGTATCATTGTTTTAGGACCTTAATTACAAGGCTATGTGGTCTCCTCATGATTTTCCAAACTTGATTGGCCAATAAAGCTTGATTAAACCCATGGATATCGCGGAAACCCAATCCACCACTTCTCTTTTATGTTGTAAGTTTAGACCATGAAACGCATGTCATCTTCCGTTTTTCCGGAGTTGTGCCCCACCAAAATCGACTTAGCATGCCGTTTAGCTCATCGCAAAGTTCCACCTGAAGCTTGAAACAATTCATTGAATAAATAGGCATTACTAAAGCAACACTTTTGATTAATGTCTCCTTGCTTGCTACCGATAGGAACCGGTTTTTCCAAACTTGAATGCAATGTTCTACCTTCTCCTTAATGTACAAAAACATCGCCGATTTATTCTGACCAAATTGTTCCGGTAGGCCTAAGTATTTCCCTCAACCACAATATTAGGAATATGAAGAATATGTTGAATGGTATTTCGAGTATGTTCGTAGACCTTAGCACCAAAAGTAATAGTATATTTTTTCAAGACTAATGACCTGATCTCACAGTTGAGCATATTGTTGGAAGATTGTCGAAAGTGTCTGACTATTTCGGACATCTGCTTTAGCAAAAAACAAAGAGTCATCTGCAAACATGAGATGGGTGAGCTCTGGACCACCGCAGCTCAATTGTATCTCTTGGAGATTCCCATTGCGAGCAGCTTTATTAAGAAGACAACTCAAGACGTCAGAGCACAGAATGAATAGGTATGGTGACAGGGGATCACCTTGACGGAGACCCCGTTGCGGGCTAAAGTCACCATGCGGGCTTCCATTCATAAGGACCAAAAAAGAGATCGACCGAACACATGTCATGATCTAAGATATCCATTGATCACTAAAACATTTCCGACGCATGACACTTTCCAAGAAATTCCACTCAAGCCTATCATAGGGCTTATTTATATACGTCTTAACCGCCATATAAGAAGTATTAAACGGTTGTCTGGATTTGAGAGCATGAAACACTTCATGAGCCAAGATAACATTGTCAGTGATGTAGCGTTTCAGAATAAAGGCAGCTTGATTCTCATTCACAAGCTCAGTTAACACATGCTTGAGCCGATTGACTAGAATTTTAGAAACCACTTTATACAGAACCGTACACAGACTTATAGGACGAAAATCTTTCATGGTCTATGGTCAACTGATCTTCGAAATAAGGCAGATATTCGTATGATTTAAAGTAAAATCAAACGTATCGGTTCAGAAGAAAGACTGGATCTCCATCACAATGTTTGGGCCGATGATATCCCAACATTCTTTGTAAAACGTCGCGGTAAAACCATATGAACCAGGGGCTTTAAAGGACCCAATCGAAATAAGCACCGAGTGAATTTCTTCCGCGGTTACTATCTTCGTGAGGATGGCGTTCATCTGCGGTGTCACCACCGTTGGAATGCATTAGAGGAGGTCATCTGCTAACACCGAATTAGAGGAAGTAAATAGGTCTTTGAAGTACCGTATAGTCTCTTGAGCTATATCCTAATCCCCTTCTGGACCTATCCCTATGCGTTGTGAATGAAAGTGATACGGTTCTTTGCTCGTTGATTCTTTGTGGTCGCATGGAAGAAGCAAGTGTTACGATCTCCATATCTCAGCCAGTTTGTGAAACTTTTTTGAAACCAAAATAGCTCCTCCGCCTTATAAGCCTGACTGAGCTCGACTCAGAGCTTTTTCGAGTTTCTCCACGGGTGTATGTGTCTATCGTGTCATGGTGTCAATGAGATTACGAAGTTTAGCAATTCGTTTATGTGAGTTGAGATTCTTCTTGCATTTCCAGGTAGAGATTTTTTATCGACAGGTACGGAGTCGAACTCCAATCGTTGCTGATATTTGTTCCATCCACCCTTTAGCGACATTATTTTTAAAATCAGGTTAACTACAAAGCTGATAATCAAACCAAAATTGCCGTCTTCCACACTCTATTTTGTCACACATTTTGATGATTATCGGATGGTGATCCGATTCTACCAAGTCCAAGAACTCAATCTCCGATAAAGGAAAAGTGCTTTCCACTCCTGGTTTGCCATCACTCGGCCCAAAAAACATTGAACCGTAAAATCTCATCTCTTTCCCACCCATGAATAGCGGTTTCCAATAGAAGCTAAATCCTTTAATCCACAAACTTGGACCATGGTTTGGAAGTCTACCAGCTCCAAGGCTTATAATCTCTTCCCCCTAATTTTTTGGATGGTGTGAGTATTTCATTAAAGTCACCGCGAAGAATCCAGGGTCCTTGTCTTTGAATCCAGTTGTAATTTTATAGTAGGTTTTGCCAAAAATTTCGTATAAATTACATTTTTTGGATGTGTGGTCACTTTAAAATAATGAAAAAGATCTGATTATTATACGTTTGATTAAAAAGATAACGAGTTTACCCATATATATTATGATATTATAGTAATTTTTATGATATCACGATTTCGATGATAGCTATTTCTCAAGTTATAGGGACTGAATGGTGACAACGATTTTGATGGCTTGGAAAAACAGATTTAAATTACAGCACGGTTCAACTGCAGTATTTGCGGAATGCGGGACAAGTACGGTTACTGCAGTAAAAAACGGTACATGATAATGTTGATTAGTGAAAAACAATATATGATGTGTTGTTGACTTTAAAAATGTTTGATAATAAACTAAATTTGAATGGAAATAATTTAGTTATTTATTTTTGAGAAATAGAGAGAAAATTGAGGTTTCATGAAAGAGGAAAACCAAATTTTCTTATTATGAAGACTTGAGATACAAAGGAGATTTATACAGAGAGATTAAACATTAGGAAGGGTCTAGAAAGATGTCGACATCTTTTTCTAAATTGCCAGCTGGTCTTGGTCTTCATCCTTATCCAAGAGAGGAGCATAACGGTTGCAGTGGAGGAGCTGCTCCTTCTCTTCGTCTTGTTCCTCTGGTACACTCTGTTTTGTCGTGCTGCTAAGACCATCAGAGAGGCAGTAAATCTTTGATGGACTCTGGATTCTTTGGGCCTTGGGGAGGCTTCGTTTATTATCCACATTCCCCTGTAAACTTGGAGTGGGATCAGAAACCACACCAAGTTTGAACCTGAGACAATGAAAGTCTCTTCTTCCCCGAGGTTTCGTGAATATGTTCGCGAGTTGAAGCTTTGTTGAGATATGTCTTGTTTCAATCAAACCCAAGACCACTTGTTCTCTAACATAATGGTAGTCAGAATCAAAGTGTTCTGAGCGCTTGTGCAAAGCTGGATTGATGCTCAAGTATATGACGAACAAGTTATCATAGTGTAGCATCGTTGGTTGGTATTGAGGGACACCAAGATCACATAGAAGAGAAGCATTCCAAGTGATTTCTTGAGCAGTCTCTGCGAGCGCTTTATACTCTTCTTTGGTAGAAGATCGCGAGACCTTTTGTTGTCTAGTAGCTGTCCATGAGATCAGGTTTGGTCCAAGAAAAGTATAGAACTCGGTTGTTTATCTTCTCGTCTCTTTGCAACCTACCCAATCACTGTCACTGTAAGCGGTAAGAACTAAGCTTGGATCCTTTTTCAAGTGTAAACCCATCGAAACTGTCTCTTTAACATATCGAAGGATATGTTTGAGCAGATTGAAGTCCGAGATAGTAGGAGTGTGCATCCTTTGGCACATAAAATTCACGGCGAATTGAATGTCTGGTCGGGTTATTGTCAAGTATTTCAACTTGCCCGCTAAACTTCGAAAGTACGTTGGTTTGGAGAAAATCTCAGACTCTAGATTCTCCAATTGTTGCGGCAGAGGAGTAGGCATCGCGTTACAATTTTTCATGGCTGTTTGATGAAGAATGTATGTTGCGTAAGTAGATTGATGGAGGAACAACCCGTCTGTTTTAGCTTCTATCTCAATGCCTAGAAAGTAAGATGGATGCCCCAAATCCTTCATAGAAAACCTGTTGTTGAGAGCCTTTAGAAAGTATTGTAGAAGAGTTTGGTAACTGCCTGTTAGCAACTTATCGTCTACGTAGAGAAGTAGAACCAAAGTTTTCTTGTTCTTGTGATTGACGAATAAAGATGGGTTGGATTTACTGCAAATGAAGCCAAAATCGATGAGGTAGTTGCTAAATGTGTTATATCAAGCTCGAGGTCCTTGTTTGAGCCCATATAAAGCTTTACTTAGTTAACACACATGTGTTGGTTTCTCTGTATCCTTAAATCCTGCAGGCTGAAACATAAACACAGGTTCTTTTAACTCACCGTGTAAGAAGCCATTTGAGACATCAAGTTGCTTTAATGGCCATTCTTTAGCTGTAGCGACATCCAAAACAAGTCAAATAGTTGTTGTTCTTACTATCGGACTGAAGGTTTCAAGGTAATCAACCCCCTCTTCTTGGTTGAAACCTTTAGTAACGAAACGAGCTTTCAGTTTTTCAATAGTACCATCGGGTCGAAGCTTTGTTTTAAACACCCATCGGTTGTCAAGGACGTTCATGTCTTCTGTTAGAGGCACCAATGTCCAGGTATTCAACATATGTATTCTCTTTATTTTTTCCATTACAGCAGCATTCCAACATGGATGCTTCATTGTAGATATAATAGACTTTGGTTCTTCGCAATTGAACTTTAAGGCAAGAAGAACATACCTTGTATTAGGTTTATGGATCCCCGTTTTGGACTTTGTTGTCATAGAGTGAGTGTTTTCTGGTTGATCTTCAATCTCTGCTTCTGTTTGTGCGATATCATTTTCTTAGTTTGTTCCCAATTCTGATCCCTCATCTTCTTCTGTAGTTGCAGGTTGATTATTGGCTGCAGGTGGTTTTTCCAGCAAAGGAATTGTCACAACTGGTCGGGGAAGCAAGGAGACTTCGTTTGTTGTCGAGTCTGAAGTTGCTGGCTATTTATGTGAAGTTGGATTTTGAGAGACTTCACATGTTTGCCAAGATTTAAGAATTGGAGTCTGATACCTTGGGATCATGATCCTGTATTTCTCTTTAAATGGAAAACATTCTTCATCAAAAACAACGTGTCTACATATGTATACCTTTCTCGTTCGTGGATACATACAATGCTAACTTTTGTATTGGGAGCTATAGCCAACGAAGATACATTGAAGTGATCTCGGTTAGAACTTATGAGCTTCCAAGGGTCATAGACATGGGTAGCATGCAGTTCCAAAGACCCGAAGAGCAGAGTAATCTGGCGTCTCCTTAAATAATCTCTCATGTGAACTTTGATTTGATAAGGTAGAAGAAGGCAACATATTTGTGATGTAAATTGTCGAGAAGAATGCTTCTAACCAGAATTTAAGAGGTGTATGACTTTGAAAGAACATAGAGAGGCCTAACTCAATCAAATGCCTATGTTTTCTTTCGGAAATCCCATTCTGTTGTGGTGTGTACGGATAGGAGATTCGATGTAGAATACCGCAGCAACTGAGATGTCTTTTAAATTAATTACTTATAAATTCTCCTCCTCTGTCACTTTGAAATCCTTTGATCTTTGTTGAGAATTTATTTTCAACAGCCCGTTGGAACAAAAGAAAGACTGAATAAAACTCAGATTTAGCTCGGAGAGGATATAACCAAGAATAGCGAGAGAATTCATCTGTAAAAGTTGCATAATATTGGAATCCTTGATTAGAAACAATCGGAGATGGTCTCCATAAGTCAGAATGAATCCGATCAAGAGGATATAATACATAAGAATCCGAATAAAAAAACTGTAATCTTGCGTTCTTCCCCATTTGGCAAGGCTCACAAATGGAGGTTGTGTTGCTCTTATTAATTGTTATCTCCTTGACGTTTCTTAGTAGATGGAGAATCCTTGAGTTTGCGTGTCCAAGACGTTGGTGCCAAGTGTTTTCTGTGGCTGCACAATGACAATTTGAGAAGTGGACTTCAAACTCCAACGAATATAATCCCTTATGTCGAGGGTCTCTTAACACCACTCTTTGAGTGTTCAAATCAATAATACACACTTTAATAGCATCAAAATACACACCACAAAGGAAATCATCACATAACTTTGACACAAATAATAGGGATTTTGTGACATCGGGACAGACCATAACATCTTTTAATGGGATATTACTTGAGGAGGATGTTAAGGTAGTAGCTCCGACGTGTGTGATCGGGAGAAAAGTGATGTCTGCAACCATGAATGTGTCACTGTCTTCATACGATTTTGTTGTCTAGAGATTATCCGTGGAAGAGGTGATATGCGCATATGCACCAGAGTCAGACAACCATTCTTTTATGGAGTCATCTGCGACCTAAAGCGAGGAGAAGGCGTGATATATTTGTTGATTTTGATAAATATGGTCAAATCTGATGTAGGACTTCAAAACGGTGTGCCCAATTCTACCGCAGATTTGACTGGTCGGGCGTTCTCCATTTGCAAAGTTGTTGGTCTGATGTTGGGCAAAGGCTCTTCCATGGGAGGAGTAACCAGAGTAACCTCCACGACCCCTGCTAAATCCTGAACGATAATGACCTCCTCTGCCTCTTTGTCATGGTTCAAAATGTTGTGTTTGAAAGGCCGTGTGAGGAGCAGCATCAGAGACATATTCATAAGATTGAAGATGGGTAGCAAAGACTGAGATGTCTGGTACAACCTCGTTGAAGGTAGGAGGTGGGATTCTGGTCATGGAGCTTTGAATGATGATATATCTAGGTTTTTACCAACTTCTAATGGTGTTTTTGGTTTGTTTTTGAGACTTTTGGATTATTTTGGTGTTCTTTAGTGTTTTTACAGGTTTTATGGTGCTTTGGAGAGAAATGAAGCAATTTGGACAAAAATAAACTTATGAAGATGCAGAATTATGCTGATGGGTCAGAAGTTTGGACTTTTGTGTAAAGTTTTCCACCGTTGGATCGAGCTTAAATTTTGATACAAGATAGCTACGTGAGTTAGCTTTCATATGGAGGTGGTTTGAAGATAATCCAACGGTGCGATCAAAAGTTATGGCCATTTTCGTAATTACATGCTGTCCAGTTTCGGGAATTTCCTTTTTTGCCCAAGAATTTCTAGATTTTGCAGAAAAACCCCAGAACCTATGTAAATACTTTAGGACGAAAATTAGGTTATGAGACTTGTTTTTTCACAGACTTTTTAGCTTTTTCTTTGTATGCTTTTGGGGAGACGAATCTCAGACTCCAAAACCTTTGGAGAAGATTTCTGAACCCCTTTTATCTTTTTAATTTCATCATGTCTTTCAATTTACCTATGATTTATGTTCTTTCCATTATATCTGAGTAGTTCCATTGTTAGGTTTTAGGGTTTCAAAGGAATTGATGAGATTGATTGATTAGGATTGCATGGTAGGAAATCTCCTTTAGAATTCTTCACTTGGATTGTTCTTAATGCATGAACTTGATTAGCTACCATGTTCATGATCTTAGGTTAATTGAATACAACGAGAGTGATTTGATTTCTTGAAAATAATCCCTGTGAGCAAAGTATCCTTAGCCAACGAGAGTTGATCTTAAGGTGCTTTTTGAACAAATCAAAACCTAAACTTAATGCATGTTTGACTTCCTGAATTCAACGAGACTTAGTCTATTAGGTTGTTAAACACAGTAATTGGAGCCACGAGAGTGGAAAAATTATACAACTGTGCTTGAATTCTAGAATGGTGCTTAATTGTTTCCCTGATAAATTCCTACATTTATGATCTGATTTCCTGCGAATTCCCTATTGCCTGACGCTTTTCTTCCATTGATTTACATCGTTTTTAGCATTGTTTTTATTTACTTTTGCATTCAAAAACAACAAACAACCATATTTTGTCTTCTAGCTTAATCTGAAACTAAGAATCATAGTGTGTATCTTGGTCCTTGTAGATTTGATCCCTTAAATACTACTGCGATTTGCTGTACACTTGCAGTATGATTTAAGGGTTAAAACCTGAGGTATCAAGTTTTTTGCGCCGTTGTCGGGGACCAAATAACACCTTAGATTCTTTATCTAAGATTTAGTCTAGAATTTTTCTTTTTATTTAGTACTTAAGCGTTCTTTCCTACTTTTCTTTGTTGTTTCAGGTGTATGAAAACCAAAAACTAGCAATACTTGAACGCGAAAACCGGAAAGCAAAGAAACAGGCTGAGATGGACAATCAGAATCTTCCACAAGGTCAGCAAGCGGTTAGAGGAGAACAGTTTCCTCAAGACCCTGCTCATCTGGAGCAGAAGCGTTTAACCCAACAGGGCTTAGTACTGCAGTTGATACCGCAGTGCCTGTAGCAGCAGGTTAGGAGACCCGCTATCGGAGACTTTGATTTACCGGAAGCATTCTTTGTGAATAGAAGTCCTATCCAGCTAGCGCCTATTGAGAGGCAGGATTACGAGATCAAAGCTCATGTGATCCAATTGGTGAAGCATAATCAGTTCCATGGACTTGCAGTTGAGCATCTAATGGAACATCTGGAGATGATCGAAGAGATTGCTAGCACCACTCGTTCTAATGGTGTTCCGCCAGATTACCTGAAGTGCAAATTGTTTATCTTCTCTCTGGATGACAAAGCCCAAAGATGGTACAAATCACTTCCCCCTGCATCTCTTACCTCCTGGGACGAAGTAAAGGGAGCATTCCTTGCTCACTTCTACACTAAGTCCAGATATAACCAACTACGGAACAAGATCTCTGGGTTTCAGCAAGGGGCCACTGAGTCATTCTTTGAGGCTTGGGAAATGTTTAAAGAGTACATCAGAGATTGCCCTCACCATGGTTTCTCCAGGGAATGTCTGCTGAACACATTTTACAGAGGTATAGATGAGAGGTATCAGCTCTCTCTAGACACTGCTAGCAATGGTGACTTTATGACCAAGTTTGTGGATGATGCCTACCAGTTGATTGAGAACCTGGCATCCAACAACAGCAATCACTGTTCTGACTATGTCAGGGGATCAAAAGGGGTAACTTCTGAAAGTGCCCAAATATCTGAGCTGAAATTGATGATGGTTCAGCTGCTGAAGAGCCAACAGAACCAACAAAGGCATGTGATTTTTTGCGAGGATGTCACAGACATTAATGCAGATATATGCGCAGTAGGAGAAGCTGAGAATGCTGAAGAGGTGAATTACATGGGGTATCAGAACAACAAGGGGTTCAATCATAACTACAAAAATCATCATGGCTTCAATTACTTAAGCAACATTGGTTTGGACAATCCTCAAGACTGCAATTACTCTCCTCCTGCATTCCAAGGGAAAACTTTAGTGCAAATTCGGGTTCTGGAAATGTTTTTGGAAAAAGCTTCGTACAAAATCCGGGCAATAGTGGTTTTCAGTAGGGATCTGCAGGAAAACAATTCGTGCAAAATTCGGGCGCGAATAATTTTTTTCTGAAAAATCGTCCGCGCAAAATTGGGGCGCAGGTTTTCTTCAGCAGGAATCTACAGGAAAATAGTTCGTGCAAAATCCGTGTCAGAATAATTTTTCTCCAGGTTTTCTGGGCAAGGGTCAGACATATGAGAATTTCTCTGGATTCCAAAATTTTCAGCAAGAGCTAGCCCCTGAGGAGAATAAACTCGAAGTCATGATGCAGCAGCTTTTAGAGGGACAGAAGGTTAGCAATGTGAAAGTAGATAGCATGTACAATGAACTTAATAACAAGTTCGAATCTCTCTCTGCGCATGTGAAGAAGATGGACATCCAATTGGCTCAAACTGCTGAAGCAGTTAAGAGATCTCCAGGAACTCTTCTTGGGAAAGCAGAAGTGAACCCTAGAGCACAGTGCAATGCAGTCAAATATGAGAATGACAGAGAAGCTTGTGAGGATGATGCTGCAAAAGTTGATGACATCTCAGGAAATAATTCCCCATCTTCTGCGATTCCTGAGCGCAAATACACTCCTAAAGTGCCATACCGCATAGTGCCACAACATCTGAGGGAACCAATCAGTGAGAAGACTCTGGTCGGATTTCATAAAAGAGTGAAAAGGATCCCTCCTAACACGTCATTTGAAGATGCTTGGGAGCACTACCATCTGAATATGTTCTTCAAGAACACAAGAGAGACTATGGAGGAGATCAAGGCATTGTTCATCAAGGCTAGAAATGCATCTTCACAGATGAAGATTTTGTCCAAGATAGATGACCCTGGAAGTTTGAAGTACCATGTTCTATTTTAGGGGTCGAGTTCACTGATTCTC
>OVAN01011249.1:0-14884 GCA_900406275.1 Anastatica hierochuntica
GATATGATGTATTAAAGTCAATCACATAGATATATGTGTTGGAGAACACAAGATCGGACTGACCCGCTATGAGAACTCTACAAGATTGTTATATGGATTTCATTAGATTTTCTCATTTACAACTATAGAGTATAATTTGACCTGAGTTCATCATACATGGATTAGTCCACTTTGACTTTGTCAAACGTCAGCCATAAAAGGTGATTATAATGGCATTTATTGGGTGTACTACAAAGTGTTTAAGGAATATGGATGGAACAAGAGGGGATTTGTCCCTCCTATATAATGGGAGAGATATTACTGGGCCTATCGAAGATTTGATACTGAGAAATGCATGACCATGCTCAAACGAAGTGAATGTCAGTCGTTTGTTTATTCAGTATAAATCAGAGTTCGATAAACGTGGTTTGACAATATAAGGATGACATTGTTTCTTGCCTTATGGTCAGACTGAGATATTTCGACAAAGGGATTATAGGAATAGAGGATTCCAATACAAGTGGGAGATTGTTGGGAATGTCCTGAAATCATTTGTACTTTACTCTAAATAAAGTTGTAGTGGCGAGGTTCGACAAGTCGAATAATATTAGGTGCTTATAATGTTTTAATAGAGACCGCTTATAATCTATAGATTATGAATCTGTTGGTAATATTATTCGATCCTACAGGGTCACACACCTAAGCAAATTGGATCAAAGTAATTTTTGGGTTTGGATATTTTATTTATATGATAAATAAAAAATAATAATTATTATTATATTTTTCAAATTAGTTTTGGAAATTGAATATTAATTAATAATGATTAATAATATTCAGAACATGATATTAGTTAACATTGATTAACTAACGAGACACTCTTTAAACGGTGGGCTAGATGGACCATATCAACATGAATGACGTGGATGTCTTTATGTAATGCGTTTACCTTGAGTGAGTTAATATCATGATATAAATATAACACTTTTATAAGGTATATCAGACACAACAAAGAGAAACCTAAAATTACACGTAGACAAAAATTGTTTTGTCTAATTTTGAGATCTGATCTCAACGGCGTTAGCACTCCGATTCGATCCAATTTGTGTGTGTGGATACCAGTAGAGGCACGACACTTGGAGTGCTCAAAACCTCGATCCGAATTCAGATCAGACTTTCGTTGCGTATTTTCCAGGTATATTCGATACTCCGTAGATTAGATTCAAAGTCGATAATTTGCACGGTTCTTGAGAATAAAATTCGTAAATATATTTATAAATCGTTTATAAATCGTTACGAATTTCAACAATATTTTTCTGCCGTTGTGTCACAGTTGTAAATTAACAAACAATAACCCAATGCTCTGATATCAATTGTTGGGATTTAGCTCTTAAATCTCGTCCCGATATATTTGTTAATTCACGGATCTAAATACGCAACTATTGTTTACCTAGTTCACGGTCTCGAACCGCTACGTCTGAAGAGAGTTTGTCCTCTCAATATATAATATGAGAAATTGGAAAATATCTCCGATGTGGTTTACCGATCAATCTCTCTCTTACACAACAATTAAGGAAGAAGAAACTCAATTAGATTATCTAAATAAAACTCTTATTTTCTCTCTAGCTTTACGAGCCACCTCTAAGGTGTTCGGAACCCTCAGAACTTTAGGATTAAGGATTTCTCTAGGTTAGATTCTTGTATTTATAGCATTTGGATTTTCTTTTCCTTGTAGTATAAAGAATTTCTTTTCTTTTTTTCTTTTTTCTATATGGAAAAACAATATTTCCTTTTCCAATTAGGAAAACCATAACTTGGTCCAAACCTTGAGATGGCTGAAGTCCGATATCTCACACCTTTCTGTTAGTGGAAGATACATCCTTGCATATCCGAACATAACAATGAAACACATTCAAAAGCTTTTGCATGAGTTATTTCATGATTTGTGCCGTGTTAAAAAGTGAATTTATTATCTTTTTATTCTTTATCTTAGCTTACACTCATATTGAATCCATTTTTCAAGCGAACAAAACTTTATGGATGATACCTGTTTCAGTAATGAATAAAATGAGATGAATGAAATGGCATACAAAGTGTGTGCGGAGAAAGCAAAGAGTTTGGGAATTGAGTTCATTCCAACGGAAGAATCCTCAGAGACAATGCTGTTATCCTCAAAGACAAGGGTCTTCTTGCATGATCCTCATCAGAGCAATATCTTCTTGTAATTATAGTTTGAATAATAATCTTCTGAACAATAACAATATCATGAACAATGACAGTATAGAATCCTTTAAACACTTAGAAACTTAAGAACACAATATGTTTAATAAGAATCACTCTCTTATTTATGAGAAAATAACTCAAAACTCTTACAAAATTTCTCAAACTCTCAAGTTTCTCTCTCTCACGCCACACACCATACTCGATGTCTGTATATACTTATATAGCAATCACATATTCCTAAACTAATTAGGCTAAAGCATTCATGTTTATCTCCTTAGATAACTTCTAAGAAAATCTAATAATTATCAATAACTTAATTAGACTTTTAGGTGACTTGTGGCCCAAGTTTCTTCAAGCTTATTCAACAATCTCCCCCTTAAGCTTGAAGTCGACTTCAGCTAAATCTTGAACTCCGATAATGTCTCGCATTTCTTTGTACTTGATCCCACCAAGTGACTTAGTCAAAATGTCTGCTCTTTGCTCATTGCCAGGAACATGCTCCACTTCCAATAACCCCTTCTCAACGCACTCTCTTATGAAATGAAATCATGTGTGAATATGCTTGCTTCTTCCATGGAACACCGGGTTCTTAGTAAGAGCAATTGCAGACGTGTTATATATTCGAATAATAATTTTTTCACACGGTGCTCCTAAAACTTCTCCAAGCAAATCTTGTAGCCATATTACTTGTCTAGCAGCTTCGGTTCCGGCCATAAACTCAGCCTCACATGATGCTAATGCAACCGTCTCTTGTTTCTGAGAACACCATGTAATTGGGCTTTCTCCAAGATAAAACACATGTTCTGTTGTGCTTCTTCCATCGTCTGGATCAATGTTATGACTGCTGTCACTATACCCAATCAACCTTTTCTTTCCTAAGGCATTCACATCGGCGGCTTTGAACGTCAAACCAAACGAAGTCGTCCCTTGCAAGTACCTCAAACATTGCTTTAATGTTGCGCCGTGTGATTCTTTAGGATTCTGCATGTATCTACTGAGAACCCCTACACAGAAAGACAAATCTAGTCTAGTGTGTACCAAGTACCAGAGACACCCTATAATTTTCCGGTAACTCGTTGCATCTATGTCCTCATCCTCAGCCTTGGACAACTTCAGTCCCGGCTCCATAGGTGCTCGTACGGAGTTACAAGAGCTCATTCCGGATTCTTCAAGGATTCGCAGAGCGTACCAACTTTGGTTGAGCGTTGTCATCCCTTTGCTTTGCTTTACTTCAATCCCAAGATAATAAGTCAAGAGTCCTAAGTCACTCATCTCGAATTTAGATGACATTTCTCTCTTGAAATCATTAATGATTTTCAAGCTTGTTCCTGTAACAAACAAGTCATCCACATATACAACAACTAAGAGAAGATTTCCCTTTGCCTCTTTCCTAGAGACTGGTGGTTCTATTATGCACTTGAAAAATTGAAGTTCTTTAAGTATCTGGTTCAACTTATCGTTCCAAGCTTTGGGAGCTTGCCTGAAACCGTAGAGCGCTTTATTGAGTTTATAGACCTTTTCTTCATGGCCTTTTACTTCGAACCCCTCTGGTTGTGTTACATAGACAATTTCCTTTAAATCTCCATGAAGAAATGTTGTCTTTACATCCAAATGGTGTATCTCCCATCCATAAGAAGCTGCAAGATAGACTAATAATCTTATTTTTTCAATTCTTGCTACACGTGCAAAAACCTCATCAAAGTCTACACCATAGTTTTGCACATAACCTTTTGCAACCAACCGAGCTTTGTATTTGTTTATGCTACCATCCGAATTTTTCTTTAGCTTGAAGACCCATTTAAGCATGATTGGCTTGACTCCAGCTGGGAGTTCTTCTAAGTTCCATGATTTTAGTGTAGTAATCGAAGCTAATTAATCCTCACACGCACTCAACTATTTCTTTTCTCTTTTTGCTTCATCAAAGTTCCGAGGCTCATTATTTAGACATAATAATAGCAATTCTCCTTCTTCCTCAACCATGAGCATGTAATCTTCTAAATATTTAGGTTTCGAAGTTTGCCTTTGTGATTTCCTTATCGCCAAAGGATTTTCTTCTTGTGTTACGTTCTGGATTTGCGGACTCTGTTGAATCACACTCGGGCTTAGATCACAATCATCACTGCCTATGTGCTCTCCTTCATGCTCGATTTCAGCTTATGTTTCATGTTGTGACCCTGCAACAACACCATCTTCCTCTTCGTGCTCTGTTTCGAGAGTTTTGTGCTCTGTTTCTTGGAGTCCATGGTTTCCGTAAGTCCCAAGTTTAACTCTGAAACTTCATAAGCTTTCATCTTCATTCTGACCTTTGTTATTTCGATTCCAGTTCCAACTTCTTGACTCATCAAAGACGACATCTCGGCTGACTGTTATGCTTTTATTCCTTGTTCGACTTTGATCTCCATCTCCATTTTTCGACTTTGAGGATCGAGCATCCTATATGCTTTTGTTCATGGTTCGGTTCCAAGATGAACCAATAATCGTGATCTATCATCGAGCTTCTTCAAGTGTATGGAGTCGATCTTCACATAGCCAATACATCTTAATACTCGAAAGTGGCTAATATTTGGCTTCTTCTTGAAGAAACCTTCGTAAGGAGTTCGGTCTTTGAGGGATCTCGTGGCTACCCTGTTCAAAAGGTAAGTCGAGTGTCGTATAGCTTCTCCCCATAAATAGTTAGGAACATCCATGTGCTTTAAGATACTTCTACTCATCTCCATCAATGTTCTATTTCGCCTTTCAACAACTCCATTTTGTTGAGGGGTATAATGAGCTGTTAAGTATCTCTTGATCCCATATTCTTCACAAAATTTATTAAAGTCATGAGACACGAATTCTCCTCCTCTATCCGTTATGAACACTCCTATGCGATTTCCCGATTCTTGTTCCACTAAGCTCTTGATCCGTTTGAATCTAACAAACATGTCACTTTTTTCTTTTAGCAATAACGTCCACATGTATCTCTAGTGGTCATCAATAAGAACAAATATATACTTATTCCTAGCAGTAGTAGGAAGTGTTATAGGTCCGCACAAATCTCCATGAATGAGTTATAGTGTTCTTGAAGCACGATACGTTGTCGCTTTTGGAAACGCCTTCCTTGCGTGCTTACCACGTATGCATGAATCATAACTCACTTTCGATCTTGATTTTAGGCACGCCGATGATGAGGTTTCTTTGAATCATAGATTTCATTGTCTCTAGATTTATGTGTCCTAATCGTGTGTGCCATCGGTTTGACTCACTCGATGTCCTTGTGAGTAAACAAGTAGTCTCTTTTCTCCCCCCCCTAATGTGTACTTTGTAGAGACGGTTTTTGGACCTGGTCGCCTGAGTGATGAGCTTGCCTGCTTCATTGTGCATGGTTAGAGTATCTCCCTTCATCCTTATATCACATCCACACTCCGTCGCTTGTCCTAAGCTTATGATGTTGCTTTTTAAATCAGGAATGAAGTATACATCAAGCATGGTTCTTAACTCTCTGTTTCTATCGTCAAACTCAACTGCACCCTTACCCTTTATGTCGATTTTGGAGTCATCCTCAAATCGTACTTTCCCCGTAATAGTTTTGTCAACTTTCGTGAAAAATCGAATGTCTCAACTCATGTGATTACTCGCCCCATTATCCAAGTACCAAATATCATCTTCCCCATACTCTGTCTCGTATTTGCTTGGTACGATTTTCCCCTCATTTAAGTACACTTCTTCATGCATCATGAGTTCTTCTGCATCTTGTGTGTTATCGGGTTCAGTTTCTTGTGCCTCTTGGAGTTTCAACAATCGATCCGGACAGTCTGAGGCATAATGTCCTAACTTGTCATATGGATAACAAGTAACTCTTGACGTGTCTCTTCCTTGGCCACGTCCTCTTCCTATGTAAGATCGTCCTCCACGGCCTCGGAATCTATTGTCTCCATTGTTCTCTCGGTAAATCACCTGTGAGTCACGGCTTGGAATAGGAGCAAAGTCACGGTTTGGACCTGATGCTTACATGAGTTTGCTTTTATCATTATTAACAAGTTCTTCATCTTCTTCTTAAGAAATTTGTTCTTCATAAGCCTTCAAACGTCCTACGATATCTTCGAATCTAGTGGTTTTTAAGTCCAGTACTTCCTCCAATGCGACAACAATATGGATATATTTCTTTCTGGGAAAGCTCTTAAGGAACTTCTTAACCATCTTTGGCTCATCTATCTCTTCTCCTAGGGTCGAGGATTTTGATGAAAGCTCGGACATCCTTCCAACAAATGAATGTATTATGTTTGTGTCTCTCATCTTCAATCTATCAAACTCAGCCATGAGAGTTTGTAATCTAGCTTCCTTGACCCTTTCAGCACCTACATGTCTAGCTTTAATAGCCTCCTAGACTTGTTTGGCCGTACTTAACTCGCCAACTTGAAGGACTAAATATTTGGGTATTGACTATGTTGTTCAAGTTATAGGTCCATACTCCAAACTATCGGTAGTTTCCCTCTCGCCTCGAGTCGAAATAACCATTGAAAGTGAAGTTTATCAAATAAACCAAACTAACCGAGTTTTACAGAACCGAAATTAATTTTTCATAAGACGAACAGAGTTTTATCCGTTTTTTAGGGTACCCGTTTTCTTCAAGCCAGAGAAGGGTACAAAAAATCAATTACCCGCACAAGTCGAATCGGATCACGGGTCTTCCAAAATTTGACGGTACCCGCCCCGTGTCCAGCCCTAGTTAAAACCACAAAATGCCAAAACAATGAAACTGCCATAACCGCACAAACCACTAAAACTGCAAAAATTGCAACAACTGTACAAACCGGGATAATCAAGAAAACTACGAAAACACCATACCAGCAAAAACCGCGAAAATCATAAAAACCTTAAAACCGCGAAAACTGCAAAAATCGTCAAAACCACAAAAAACTGCGAAACCGCAAAATGCAAAAACCCCGAAAACTGCAAAAAACTGCGAAAATCCTGAAAATTGCAAAAACCATGAAAACTATGAAAACTGCAAACCCAACAAAAATCACGAATACCGCAAAACCATCGATATTGAACAAATTGTGAAAACTGTAAAAACCACGAAAATTGCAAGAACTGCAAAAATCGCGAAACCCACAAAAATTGCAAAACCCATAAAACCCTCCAAAACTGCGAAAACCGCAAAAATTGATAAAACGTCAAAAATCGCGAAAACCGCCAAATCCACCAAAACCGCAAAAACCGTCAAAACCGTGAAATTCACCAGAATCACGAAAACCACCAAAACTATAAAATTGCAAAAATCAGATGTTATTACAAATTCACAAAAGAACAAACTTGCATCCAGATGTTGCATTCATATTCAAAATACAGATGCAAAACGAATAGAATTTGGATGCATCATTCAGATGCAATTTCCAGATGCTACAGCTAGATGCAAAACTGAACAGGGCATAAGATGTATTTCGTGTAGTCGTTCATACTAGATAACAGACGGTTCTGAAAATAACATTTCTCTTCCATTAAACACCGAAGGAAAAATACATCTCTTAGAGAGAAAATTTGGTGGAAAAAGTTATTTCCTCTAAAGAGGAGGATAAAAAAAGTGATCTCTCGTTGCTTCGACAAGAAGAGATTCGGTAAAACATTTCCATAGTGGAGACGTCTAAGGGACTAAATACTTCAAGCTGAAGTGAAGATAAGTTATGAATATCCATCTTCAACATGAGAGTGAGCAAAAAGATTTCAAATGTTAATTGTTCATAAGCTGGATTAAGCTTTCCTTTGGTTGTCTGGAGCAGAACTGAGACACAATCCGATGGGACAACAACTCCTTTGGACCAATAAACATTCTTAATCCAATAGATTTGTATCAGATTCAAGAAGACCATGGAACTGCTCATCAAAGCCTGTCGGGTGAGAAATTAAGTATGTTTGATGTTGGGTCCAGTTTTACCCCAGCTAAAACCTAACTGCAAGTGTACAACATTTGCAGTAATACTTAGGGATCGAATCCACAGGGACTAGCAATCTTGCTTAGAACCAATATGATTTTGGACAAAGCTAAGAACAAAATATGAAAGGGTGTTGTCACTGTTTTTATTTGATTTTTATAGTTTTATGGATGCAAATGAACCTATTATATATGCTAATGTACAGAGGATAGATCAATGAAAATATATGCATCAAACAGTAGAAAGTTAAAGTAAACAAGTAGGACTTAAAAAACGACTAGGGGCATTAATTTTCGGTCTAGAACACAGCCACTAAGGTAATTCTCTCCACTTTCGAGGTTCGGGATTCTATGCTTCATATCAAAAGGACCTAGACTTTCGAATGGCCTCAAAATAATAAACACACATAAAAACGATAAAGACTGATTGTTCACGATTCTAAAGTCGATGTACTTTCGAAGCCTACTTAGAAAGGCTCACAAAATACTAGATCCAGCGGTAAGTCAAGCTTTTGGAATGGAAACCACTATAGATCTATTCTCGTAACAACTTTCGTAGGGGAATAACATTAACGAATGAATAAAGGTGATAACGTTATTGATAAAACCTAACTGACAAGTAATCCTATTAAGGTAAACTCATTGAGTCCTTGTAATCTACTTTCTAACATGAAAAATAATAGATTTCAAAATATGTAAACATGAAATCAATCTTGGAAGCAAGCATTCATATCAAATCAAAGGAAGAAGGATAGATAAAACCAAATGATGGAAGAAATATGGATGTATTGAGATGAGATGGATCCTTAGAAAGCTACAAGGGGGACGAACCCAAAGGGTGTTGTCCCTACCTCATTAGGCACTTATTTAATCTAAAACCTAAACAATTCTCTTAAAAACAAAAGCTAAAAGCACAAGTACCATCATCCCCGACTGATGATCAGGTTGATAATGAGGATATAAGATATGGTGGGTTAACATGTCGAATAGATGAATCTTGGAAACAATCAGACCCCACTTCTGGTCTTGGGTGGATTTGCAATGATAGAAATAACTCGATTGTATTAGTTTGAGCGAAATGTTGTCGTCGAAGCCTCTCACCCCTGCATTCAGAGATGGAAGCTCTCCTATGGGCAATGGAGGAGCTCTACAACCGAAGAATAGATTGCCAAGCCTTTGAGACAGATTGCTTAGAGCTTTTTAACATTTTGCAGCACCCGAGTGATTGGCCGGCTTTTTTCAATTCCATCACCGAATTTAGGCGACTCAGTGGGCATTATCCTGACTTCTCACTCTCTACCATCCCGCTAACGGTGAATACCCAAGCATATTGTCTTGCTCGGAGATCCCATGTTATTTTCTCTGATTATATTTTTGTAGATTCTCATCCTCAGACAGCCAATGTCAGAGAGATTTTCTGATTAATGTGTGGTTAACAAAAAAACAAAAGCTAAAAGAAACTACTCATAGTACATTTCCTCATTAGGTCAAAAGTGTGAAACCGAGCCTTTAAGGCCTATAAATGTTGGCTTCGTGTAAAGAGGTCTTGAGTTGTGTTCTTGGGCATAAAAAGTATAGGAGTATATCCATTTAAGTCTTAAGAATGTCTAGTTCAAAACCGAAATGGTCTTCTTTTTGTTTTGGCCTTTCTACGAATCTTTCATCTGCGAGACAGCTCGACTAATCTTCAGTAAAATTAGTGTAACTCTTTATCCACTGCTCCAAATGATACGAGACCAACTGGATATGAAAGATAATTCAATTCTCTAGCTTCTGTCCAAATTTCATCAAACTCCACTGAGGGAAAAGCCTTCATCTCAGATTATAATTCTGATGCTCGGAAACTGTCTACAGACTGATTTTGCTCCA
This sequence comes from Anastatica hierochuntica, assembly GCA_900406275.1. Classification (NCBI taxonomy): domain Eukaryota; kingdom Viridiplantae; phylum Streptophyta; class Magnoliopsida; order Brassicales; family Brassicaceae; genus Anastatica; species Anastatica hierochuntica. The sequence goes on from OVAN01011249.1 coordinate 9,980, forward strand.
ATTAGCTCCACAAAGCTCTAAATATTCTTGGTTGACCTGAAATGACTTGAAATACTACAAATATAAGAAAAATACTTTTAATCATTGAGAATTGCATTAAAACACTAATAAAACATACGAAAATCTAAAGAAAAAGTGGTAAAATAATGACGTTATAAAGTCCCCCGGACTTAGCTTCTAGATCGTCCTCGAGCTGAGAAAACGAAGAACAGCGAAGAAGTTTGAAAACTTGAAAACCTACCTGGACTTTCCGAACTTATGAGCGACTTTAACTGTCGAAATCCAATAACACTAGAATCAATATTTAAATAAAACTCTCAGTAATAACTACAAGTCTAGCAACACTCCCAATTCAGCCACAATCAACATGAGTGACACATAGTCTCCATCACCACTCCTAAAATATACAACGTGCGGTATTTTCGAGGGAGTATTGATTAAAGAGCACATAGACTCAACTCAATCAGGATCCTAACATTTTACAGCCCACAATCGGTTCCTTTCTTCTTCCTTATTTACTTTTTAAATGATTTTCAGAGGTTGATTTCTCCCTACTTTTCTAGCGTATCATTTTATTTTTTCTATCAACCTCTTGAGAATCTATTTTCTCTACTTTTCTAGGGTATCATTTTATTTTTTTCTATCGATCTCTTTATTCTCTTTTTTTCTTTTAAGCATATTCGAATATTATTAGTTCTGAAATTCACAATAAGCATAGGCATCTTTTTGATGATTTTTATTAAACAGGAAATAGGAGATCCGTACACTAATGTTTTTTAATCTGAACCGAAGTCTGATTCAATGCATATGAAGCCCCAAAAAAGAAAATTAAGTTCATTAAGTGTTGAGTGGCTTAGGATTACCCATATATCAAGTGATATGATGCCTTGGTTAGCTAAACCACTAGAGCTTTCCCGAATGGCTAAACTGTAATCAAGCTCTGAAACTACAGATACTAGTCCTTAACCACTTGTTTAGTTCAAAGTCAAGCTCGTTTTCGGATTGATTTTGACTCAATAAAACGTTTATGTTTTGAAATTTTTTAAAATGACTCAAAAATCACGTAAAAGAATCAAAAACAAAGAAAAAGGAGCATTAGTAACAATAAGAATCCCCCAGACTTAACTTACACCGTCCCAGTATAAAATCAAGTGAGGAAAGTACTGAAAACTAAAGTTTTTTTTTCCGCTTGTACTGAAAACTAAAGTAAAAGACAGGAAATAGGAAATACTAGGTTGCTAGTCGAAAATATGGAGAGTTAGACGGCCATTTTTGATGTTTCGGTCACTACAAGAAAATAAGTTGTTTGCGAGAGATGGTTTCCTCGAAATTTCCTCGCAAATCTCCATTTGTGAGAAAATTGCGAGGAAAATAAACCGGTCGTTGACCGTTAGTCGCAAAACCATTTTCCTCGCATTTTCCTCGCAAATTTGCGAGGAATCTGCGAGGAACATATTTGCGAGCATATATAGAATCATAAAATTTTGCGATGAAATTGCGATGAACCCTCGCAATTCCTGGCAATGTCATCGCAATTATCTCGTAAAAGTATTTGCGACTATATTGCGAGGATTTACGACTGATCCTCGCAATTTACTCGCAAATACTTTGCATTTGCGAGAGACTCATCGCAAATTTCTCGCAAAATACTTTTTTTTTTTAATTTATTTTAATCTAAAAAAATAATAAAATTAAAATATAATAAAATAAAAATATTAGAAATGAAAATAAAATTAAAATTCATAATATGAAATTTTAGCATAATTACATTAATAATCTCAAATTTTAAATATTTAACAAATCTAAATACTAGAAAACCTAAAATCTAATTATTGTCCAGCTGCTGCTACTGTCGTTGTTTAGCTGGCCCGTCGCGCAAAAGTCGAGTATACTCGGAAAACTTCGGGTCGTTCTTCTCCATCCAGTCGAATAGAAGAGCATGTGATCGAGTCTGCTCCTAGTATCCGACCATCTCTGACCAATCCGCGTTGACCTCCTCGCGAGCCGCGGTAACCTCCTCGCGAGCCGCCACGAGCTTCGCCTCATCCCTCTAAAGCTTCTCCTTTAGATCTCTCGAGCTGGCTTGGGATGGCTGAACACCAGTGGCAGCTGAAGACGCCTCAGACTGCAGAGACCCAACTCCAAAAAACCGGTCTTTCGATCGAGGAGCAACCTACAGTATAAAACAAGAAATTTAATATTAATAAATATTAAAAAAATTAAATGAAACAAATAATTTAATAAAACTAATTAATTACTAACCTCTGTGAAAATCTTGTTCTTCTCGAATTGTGAAAGACGACAACATTGGACCGAGCTATCCGGGTTCTCCATGGAAAGCTGGATCTCGACCTTATCTATCCACCGATGGACCTCGACGTTGAGACGCTCGGACTTCGCGTCGATGAACGTCCCGTCGGACCTTTTCTTCATATCTTCTAGCATAGTTAGAAGATCGTAAACGTCGTAGTATGCGCCCTTGGCCTTATTTACAAATAAAAAATTTAAATATTTTTTTTATTAAACTACTAAAAGAACTTTAAGCATTTTTTATTTATTTATAAAATTTTGAAAAATTGACTTACAATTTTTCGGACCTTAGCCCTGAAAGAATCACGGCCGGCAGTGTGCATAGCCTCAACCCTCTGTGTCTCGAGGTTTTTTCAAGCCGAGATACACTACTCGTTTCTAGCCATGTGGGTCCCTCCCTGCCAGTGTGTGACTAGCAGGGCCCACACGTCCCCTTCCATCCACTCTAACTTGGAGTTCTCTGGATTGGCCCTCCACTTCTTCTTCCATCGCCCGATCTGGTCGGGAAGGCGGGCTTTGAGTTTTGTCTGAAACTCATCTCGGACCCCGCTCGTCGTACATCAGCTCCCAGTTGTACGTTTGCTAGGGAAACAAAATTTAATTTAAAATTTATAATAATTAAAAGTTTTGTTTGAGGAAAAAAATTTATAATCACTTACCACAAATGCCTCAAACCAGCCATCGATGACTGCTTGAGGAATCTTCGAAAAGCTCTTGTACGGGCCCGAATAGTGGCGCATGAAGATCTTCGTGATCTTCTGCGCCACTTTCCCGTCCTCGTCAAATCATAGTGTCTCCGCCAGTCGCTCAGAGTGAAGGATGGGCAAAGATGCCCGAGCGGGACTACGCAGAAGATCCTGCAGGGTCATCCCCGACAGGCGTGATGCCGGGACCGTCGCGAACGGAGCAACAAGAGGTGGTCCGTGCTGCTCCAGGAACGTGTCTGAAACGCCTTCGGAACTGGAAGCACCCAGTGCAGACCTTATCGGATGCTGTAGATAGGCCTCGTATGATCCGAGGGGGTCCATCTACAGAATTACGTAAATTTTAAAGATCAGTTTAATATTTTAGTTTAATATTAATTTATAATATTCAATAATAACATTTCAAATTTAATAATATTAATTAAAAATATTAATTATTTTATTTTGTGAATTTTCTATTAATGTATAAGAATTAATACTATATTTATGAGTTTAATATTACTTACAATAATTTATTATATAACTCATCATTACAATAATATTTTAATATTTCAAGTTTAATATTAATTATAATTAATTAAATTTAAATTTCATAACCTACTTACTTTTTTAAATATATTATTAAAATATCCTAAATTTCATAACCTACTAAACAACATAATCTATTATTAATATCTAAATATCCTAAAACCTAACATGCATACTACTATTAACTTTAATTGCAAAACTTAAATTGTTTAAAGCCCAAATATAGATAGAGGGAGGGTTTAGGGTGATTTTTGTGTTTTAGAGAGAGTTTTAGAGAGATTTTAGAGAAATGGTGGATTGTGAATGAATGAGAAGGAAGAGGGGTGGTCTCATATATATAAGATTTTGCTTCCTCGCAATTATCTCGTAATTCCATCGCAAATTTTAGGGTTCTCATTTTTTTTCTTTGGCGTCTAAATTTGCGAGGAATTTGCTAGGAATCCTCGCAATTTTTTCGCAAATTTTTGGAAATTTTCGAGGAACCGTTCATAATTTATGACAAACTGCCCATTTTTGCGAGGAAATTGCGAGGATTCCTCACAAAAGTTTAAAATTTTTTGAATCATTTACAACTGGTTTACAATTTACGGTTTCATAGGTTTTTTGGAAGTCCGATTGTGTCAAATATTGTTTCTCAAATCATAGAATATTTTTAATTCAAATAACAAATAATTTAATCACATGTTTAAAGAAATTATCTTGGTTTGTATACATTATCGGGCAAAGTCTCGTTTTCGTATAACCTCGCCGACGAATAATTTTTATTTAATGCATTTCTGCTTTTTATGTTACTTGTGACAGGAAATTAGTTTTTATGATTTAGGGTTTAGGGTTTAGGGTAAAGATTTGAGAGGAAATCCCGATAATTTTTCGCAAATTCCTCGCAAAATATATAGGTTAAATATTAAATTTAACATCCTTCTTATAGAGTCCAAGTTAATTATATAAGCCTTATGAAAATTAGGTTTTTCGAATTCTTGTTCATGTAAATCATTTTTATCTTCAAAGACAATGCATTTAGTCACATTAATGAACATACATTTAATTTTGCAAAAACACGTCGAATTATCATTTATTAATTCCGAAAACATAATATATAACATCAACCATCTTCAGAGTCAAAATGTTCAAATACATAAATGAAGTCATTTTCATCATCTGATTCTTCTTCTTCATCATCATTATCCTCCTCTGATTCACGCATAGTCTCTTCGTTGTCGTTTGAATGTACATAATCAAAATCCCGCGATGCTGGGTCAACATGTATGACATTATCGGTGGATTCGATCAGAATAGTCGTGTCTTCTCCTGTCCTATTGATGTGTATATATTTTCATGCATAATTAGGATCATTTTAGCTTAG
>OVAN01011250.1:204-14884 GCA_900406275.1 Anastatica hierochuntica
TCGCGTCCTTTATATAGATCTTCATGGGCTTGCTCGATTTCCTTTTCCGTTCCCGATTTGAGTATATCCTTTCGCAGAAATATTCCTTTTCCTTGATTCGAGTATATCCTTTCCGAGATTCTTCCTTATCTTCTCGATTTTCAATATTCATCCTGAAAATTAACTTTGTCACGAAAACTGGGTAAACCAACACTGTAATAGGGCCGAGTCTCGCCCGGAACTGTAAGTGGACTGTTATTGCGGTTTGGGCCTTTCCGGGCCGTTTCACGGCTAAGTGTTTTTATGATTCCTTTCGGAGAAACGATCCTTCGTAAGATCGTGCAATGGCGGTTCTACGAAACGATAAGTCCAATCGTATGGTTTAGACATTTCCGGTGTTCGAGTTAACCGTTATCGTTTATACGATTGATGAGAAATCCTACGGAAAGGATAAGTCTTTACGTTTATCGTCGTGGCCCTTTGACAGAAACTCCAATAGAGACGAAACGAGAGATGATCGAATGATGGTTTGAAGGAGACGACGATAGGAAAGGACGTGGTTCAGTCAATGGATACCGGTTGAAGATTTTCCGTGTCCTCGCGCCAACTGGTGTCAAGACCAAACCTTAGTCTTGGCGCCAATTGGCGCCAAGACTATATCGATCCTCAGTCTTGGCGCCAAGACCACTTGGTCTTGGCGTCAATTGGCGTCAAGACTTGGTTGATCTTTAGTCTTGGCGCCAATTGGCGCCAAGAACACTTGGTCTGGGCGCCAATTGGCGTCAAGACTTGGTTGATCTTCAGTCTTGGCGCCAATTTGCGTCAAAACTTGGTTGATCTTTAGTCTTGGCGCCAATTAGCGCCAAGAACACTTGGTATTGGCGCCAATTGGCGTCAAGACTTGGTTGATATTCAGTCTTGGCGCCAATTGTCGCCAAGACCACCTGGTCTTGACGCCAATTGGCGTCAAAACTAGACTCGTTCGTAGTTCGGTCGTAGATTGGCGTTTAGATGTTTTCCTGAGACGATGCGGTTATTCGACGTTTGAATGTTTCTCCGAAATGATGCGGTTATCCGATGTTTGCAGTGGTTTTGTATCGTTCCGAAGTTTGTATATTGGGATCTTTCGGGAGTTATTCAGGATCCTCGGACGTAACTTTAGCATTCCCGCATTTAGTTGCTCGTGGATGGATAGACTTTGTTAAAAGATCATCTACGCGCCAATTGGCTTGCAGTCTTGGAGCCAATTAGCTTGTAGTCTTGATGACGGCAAGTCTAGATGACGTTAAGTCTTAGGCGATGACGAGTCAAGATGAAGGTAAGTCTAGACGACGCTAAGTCTAGAAGACGATAAGTCTAGACAACGGTAAGTCTAGAAGACGTTAAGTCTAAACGGTGGTGAATCCAGATGTTGGTCGTGTTTCTGAGTAAGTCCGGTTAGAGATGCGATCTTGGACGTTGATTTCGAGATGGTCATTTTTGACACCAACAGAGTTTAGTCGCTAGCGACAATAAAATGAACAATACAGTAATCGATCGCAGCAACTAATCGCCAACGACTACGAAACGAACAACAAAATTTATCGCTAGATTTTGTCGCTAGTCGCTATCGTTGGTCACTGCCGCCAGCGATCGCCAAACGAACCGGGCCTATAATCACTCAAATGATCATCTCTGCTTCTATCACTCGAGCTTCCCGTACTCTATTTTTACTAGTCGAACTCTGTTTTTTTAATCTCTTTCTGTGAGGGTGTTTTTTATTTAATGTTTTTCTCTATTTTTCATCTTTACAATATGTTGTATTTATGTCACAGACTGTGTATTTTTTTTTGATAAACGTTTTTCATATTTATCGATTTTTTTGGTTTTGACAGAAGGTACATAGGTAACTAGTAGCGGAAGAAGGAAGAAAATAAAAACTAAACTATACAAACTAACTAAACTACGAAGATAGATATCAACCCAGAACGGGGAAAGAATACAATCTCGAGTCGAACAAAATATCCGGTTTCAAATATCAACCATATCGGCTTCGCTACTTTACCGACCCGACGCACTCCGCCTAATAATTTAAAAATCACCGGATATCGATTGCCGTTGTCAACCGATGGAGCTTGGAAAGGAGAGCTTCACCTAGTTTACTAGGATGTCGGGACTTTCCTAGCGTTAACCATCCTACCGGAGTAGCTGGCTCTCGACTAACTCCTCGATCATGTATTCTTCATTAAGCACAATCTTCTTCAAAGACTTGATCATCCAGAACCCACCGCTTTAGTACCTATTAACAGACGGTTGAGCTGGCTGCCATCGTGACGAGAAGAGATGACTGATCCTGCAACCAAAGTAAGGATCACAACCTGCCTCAAGCCGATCAAGTAATCGACCGTAAGACACTGGGATGGATATGCTTCCAAATGTGTCGTCTGAATGTGAAGAGATGACCACCAGCGCCGACACGTTTCAGCTCGAAGAACTAGAGCCTGATACTTCTTAAACCGCAAAATGAGGTCCACCGTTGACAGCACGAGGACCCGCTGAAGCGATGAAGAGCTGACCAATCTTAGTCCAAGAAACCTGATTGGACCTCTAACCGTCTTGACCGTAAAATGATGTGGCCCAAACCGAATCAGCGACGCCGTTCCACCTCCGCCTGAGCAGAAACAACCCATCGCGACGACGGGATTGGACACTGAACGCACTGTCGGGAAACACCATCTGACACACGAGAGATGGAGTTTGTCCGGAGCACGCCAAAGGGTGAGATACCAAAGTCCGTTTTGGTGGTGGTTGTGAGCATCTTTTCGCCAAGACACCAAGATAAGAAAAGAGAGTGCCACACAACCAAAGCACCCACTTCAGAGCCACTCCCGAGGCAGAAGACAAACCGGAGGAGACCACGACGAGCTCACGCGCCGCCATACTCGAGGAGAAGCTCAAGATCTACAAAGGGAAAAAGTAGATCCGAGCAATCCCCAACCTGAAACGCCGAGTCAGAACTACAACCACGACGCCGGAGATAGCTTCCCCGCGAGCAAAGCGAAAACTGTCGCCATTAAAATCGCAGCCCAGAGAGACGAGCATCTCACAGCGGCAAGGAGGCGGTGACGAAGGAGAAATATAGAAAACAAGAGAAGGGAGGAGGAGAGCCTCCGAAACCGGTGAAAAACTCGCCGGACCGGAGCTAACGGAGGAGAAGAGAAAAAGTTGCTTCTGGTTCGAGTCTTTCGGAGAGTTTTAGAAAAGTATTGTAGCAGAGATCGTACATATTTTATTATATATATGGTTCACACGATATGAAAAATTAACTAACCACAAATAAGTTGAAAGAAATCTGAGGAATTAATAAGTAGACGAAATAGATAAACAATTGAAAGATCAAAACAATAAGGCAAAGTATAATAGTTTGTTCTTATAACACATTATCTAGTTTAACGAACGTTTATGAAGCATACTTTTAGTGTAAATATTGATAGTTTTGTATTCTCGATTATGTGGAATGGAAGGGGAATCATCCAACCATGCTCATTTCCAATGTACTATAGTCAGGCAGGTTTGGGCTCTATTAAGTATTTCATCCTCTCTTGATAGTTTGAACACTAATTATGTGTTTGTCAATTTGGTATATATGCTGGACGTCACAAGTAACATAGACTATGACTTGGAGTTAAGAAGAAGTCCACCATGGTTTTTTTGGCTGATCTGGAAAAACATGAACAAGATGATTATTGAAGGGAAGATTTTTTCAATCCTGGACATGAGCCAGAAAGTGAAAAATGATGTTTTTGAATGGCGTTTAGCTCAGCAAGAAGACATAGTGAATGTTAGAATAATGCAGCCGACTCAGGTGAAAAGATTAATATGTAAACCTCCTATACCACATTGTTGAAATACAACATTGGGTGTTGAGAAGTGAAGAAGGGAAGGTCCTCCTGCATAGTAGACGTTGTTTATCTAATATCGCTTCAGTGTTGGAGGTTAACTTCCAAAGCATCCTATGGTCGATGAGAAGCTCATGGAGCCATAAGATTAGTAAGGTGATCTTTTCTTTTGAAGTTGGATATTTGAAAAAATCGATGCTTAAGCCATAAGCATGAGCCTCTTTCTCTTATTTCACTATAGAATTAGCCTTGGCAATGAAATTTTTTGAACTTTCTAAGATGATGGTAGAAGACAGATTTTAGAACAGAGGAGCTTTTATCATCCCGTAGTGTCATGAGGAATGATAATTTGCAACCATATAGTCATCCGCGTTGGCTCGATGATCTCTTTGCTACTGAGAAAGACTCGTCCTCTATTTAGTCTCACTTAGCTTCAATATGCTTCACCTCCCTTTTATAGCTTTTTTTTTTCCTTTTTGGGGTACTGATTCATTTGGTTTTTGGTATGGAGTAAGTTTGGATTCATCTGGTTTACTCTCTAATTTGGTACTTTAGGTCTTTGTAACTTTTTAAACCCAATAAATGGAAAAGCAAATTATCTAATCTAACTAATTAAAAGAATCTAATCCTAGCTTCTCACCCTATCCACCTAAGCTCATCGTGAGCTCTTCTTATGTTGCCACATCAGCTAAAACAAAATATGCTAAAATAGATTAAAACCCAAATTCAGAAAATCGATCTACCTTCACATTCGCTTCTCTTGCCGTTTTGTATTTCTTCTCTAAAAACCTCCCAACTTTGCACGTATAATCATTTTCCTTCATCTTTTGGGATTCCAAAAACACAGCTACGCAAATTCGCGAGAGACACCGATGAACAAGGAGTATAAAACGGGAGAAGAACTAGATCATCTCTGTTGGTAAAAATATGCTGCTGGAAATTTTGCCAGCTGACCTTGCCAGAGTGTCTTCATCTTCTTCAAGCTCCGTCTGAGCTTACGTTAAAATCGAGGAGATTGAATGCGCTATTTTTGGTGGTGGTGGTAGTCGTCGTTGGTGTTGAAGAAATTCAGACTATTAGCTGAATCTTCAGGTTCGTTTCAGATTCGGTTGGAAACAATTTTGATTAAATGTTGATTTGTCTTCCTTTACCTGTCTATTTGGATCGAGCATAGATCGATTCCATTTTCGGATGATTTTCCAAGTTCATAGTGCAGGTTTCTTAAACTGGGTTTGTGGGGTTTTCGTTTGTGGCAATAAAAGTTTTTCTTTAATATGGACAATACTAGTGAAGGGTTCTTCAAACAGTAATAGAGTTGAATCTTCATCATCAACAAAACCAAAGTTAGATAAATCAAAGACTGAGAGGCATCAAAAAGTTCCTCACATTCTTGCTGAGGATACTGCTATATTATTCGATGACAATATATTTGCGGGAAGAAGGTACAATCTCTATTTTTGGATTGTTCTCTTCTCTTGGTTCTATATTTAGTATACATGAAAGCTCTCTGACTCTGAATCATGTGTGGCAATAGTCTTCTTTTACATGTCATCATATGTTGCAGCTTAAATTGTTGAACCGTATACCTACTATGAAACATGGTGGGACAGTTGAATTTGATGTTAGCCCCGAAGACTCGAAAAATGGTGTTTGTGCTGATGGGGTAGACCTTCAGTACATTCCTCCTATGCAAATTGGGATGCTAATTGTTGGAACACGCGGAGATGTTCAACCTTTTGTTGCTATAGGCAAATGGTTTCAGGTTGGCACAATATCAGGTTGTCATCAAAAAGTTTCCTTCCTTTATTCTGGTTTGTTTTGTGTACTATACTTTACTATATTCTTTGCCTCATAGGCTCATAATAAAGACTATGATCATTATACTGAAAAACTTAATGTATGGACAATGTAGATAGCGGGAAGCATATGAACAGTAAGCATTTCATTGGAGCGGTTCTACATAACACAAAAGATTTTTCCATATAGAATGAGCATGTCCATGTTCAGACATATATAAAAATTAGAAAGGGATTCTTTCATCTTGCCATTTCCCGAGAGAAGTAAGAGTGGCATTGACACAAGAAAAAATGTTGTGCCTTAGGAAAAAGTAACAACATATTTGATGCCACCGAGGTTGCGAGCGCGTCCTCAGGTCCAGAGATAGTTTCTTTGAAAGTGTATTGCTTGAACTTACACTACCCATTATAAAGCTATACTCTACAATGGTATTAAGAATTATCTTTATTTAAAACTTCTTATTGGTGTCGTATATTTCTTTAGCAGCCTTTAGACATAACTAGCTTTGTTTTATCATGCATACATTTGCTTGCCATGGATGGATTTTGTTTTCAGAACCACAATAGAGGATTCAAATACTTATAGGGTTTCTACCACTAACAGTTTCATGACTCCTCAGACGAAAATATTGGTCGATCCCTGTTCTTGGTATCGATAAATGTGTTTAAGATTGCCAAGCTAGATTTAGACAGAAAAGGAATTGACTCTCTGAGTATATAGCATTTAACAGTCATACCTCTCGAAAGCGACCAAACCCCTTATGATGGTAATAATATTTTGGATTAGTGTTATTCTCTTTTGATTTGGCTAAGAAAGTATTTTTACAATTTAACTTAGAATATGTTCTAAATTTGGAGTGCAGGTATATATGTCAGTGCATTTAAACTTTATAACACCGACGTAGTGCAACTTAAGAATAAATAGCATTGTTATGGCACAAAGGAAATGTGAATGGTAATGACATTTTCCTCATCTGCTCAACTTTTATGAAAACTAACATTGACCAAAAACAAAAGCGTCCTCAGACATGTAAATGGAATAAGAGTAAAATAAAAACAATCTTTGAGATCCTATTGAAATAATAGCTTAAAAAGACATTTCATGTGTTCCACCATGTTGCCATTGAAATCAAAAGCTTATCTAGAAGATGTCTATATATATATATATGCAGCTTGAGAGTTTCGTAGGATAAAGAAGAATCACAGTCTTTGGGTTTTAAAACCCAAAATGAGTTAAGGGGATGATTTTAACTTATAATGGAAATATAAACAATACAAAGAAAGACAATAGAGCCGAGCCAAGCATCAATTCGTTATGTTGTGGGGGTAATGGTTTGTGGTTTTCTAAACAGAGAACGGAATCAGATTTGATGGCTGCGGTTGGTGGGGAACTTGGATATCAATATATTGTTCGCCCTGAAACTGTCTGAGTAGCCATTGACTTAGTGAATGCATATTCTTATATTGAAAAAGTAAATTGTTTATATATCAACTACAAATAATATGTACATAAGAATTACCAAAGTGGATGTCTATTTTCTTTTATACGTATTATTTTGTGCTACGATCATTTTAATTTATATATATTGAATTTTGGTATAATAAAATGGTAAACATAATTAAGATTAATTTGGGAAATGATTTCGGATTTTAGTATTTATGCCATAAGCTTTTTTCAATACGATTACAATTCATATTTCTCATATTAATTAGAAATTTTTAGGGGTTGAGTTAGAAGAAGATGTTCATTTTCTCAAGTTAAAAGCTTGCGTTTCAGGGGAATTATAGTTGACATTTCATCATATTAGTGAATTACGTAGGTGGCACTATATTCATGAATAGTAGAAATAATTTATACAAGGTTTATATTATATAAGTAACCATCAAAAAGAAAAAAAATTTCTACATTATAACTATATGAATTTTAAGAGAAAATCTAAGTCGACGAAAAATAAATCTTATATGGGAAAGGTGTTAACAGAGTTTTATCTGGAGCTTAAGTGACTTGAGGACATTCAAATCAACTCTTCTACATTCTCATATTTCGTCTTAATATTTAGTTACTTTAAAATATTGGCATATGAAAACTGAGATTTGTTAAAACAAATATATTTAGATAGTAGATACTATATGAATACGTACAAAATAAGAACTATAATAATTATTCAAGACAAAAAATAAAAAGGCATTATTAACAGATCTTATGAAAGTAGAGTTTGAGAGTTATATTCATGTCTATATCAACAGATGAGTAAATTATTTGCATTTCTTTTATTAAGCTGATTTTGTTGTTTATTACATTGGAAAGAAGATTTTTATGTGAACATTGAAAATCTTGATACTCACATTCAATAAAATTGGAGCAAGTAGTACACAATATCAACCACCACCAATATTAACAGTTAAGCAAAATATAATCTTGCAAATTAAAACTAAGGTTCTTCGCACATCAAATAATATTAGGATAAAAATATGAATTTTGGGAAAATGATAATCGCATAAAATGAAAATATAAACAACGAAGTATATAAATCATCTTAAATATAAATTCCTTTTGACATCTACGTTAGCGTTTTAAAATTTCCACATTTCAAAAAATTAAAAATCTGTTGTTGCCATATAATAAAGAAAATTAATCCAAACACTTGAAATACAAGCTCTGCACGTAGTGCAGGTCAGTTGATTTTGAACTTAAGGTCTTATCTAAATAAACCATATATCTTTGTACTTAGCATTTTTAGTTTGATGATTATTACTCATTATTATTTATGTTTTTATGTGCTTCAAGATTCTAAGGGAGAAATTAAAGAAGGTAATGTATTCTGATTACGCCATTACACCGTAGACGAAAGCTCCAGCGGCTCCGCCATAGGTGACGACTACAATATATTATGCTTCTTACATGGGGCCGGTGTAAGTGGATCTTGATATTTAATGATGCAGCATAAGAAGGAGTAGTCTCCTACTATAATTTACGATTTGGTGAAAAGTGACAAGTGATCACATTCATCGTGTATTCAATTACCACATGGTATGCATGTTTAAATTCGAACACTGATACTAACATGTGTTTATATATTTACATAAATACATATTAGTTCTATTTATCAAATCAGGTCAGTTAACTCGATGGGACAAGAGCCATCATCTACATTAGTCAATGAGTTTGTAATGTTCTAATTTGGCATCCATTCACATAGGAACCAAATCCAGATTGCATCTATCTCTTCTTGAAAACTCATACATATTTATAAAAGCATAAATGATACATTTTTAAAAAAAAAATGATTTTTTTTTAATCTAAATTTAGTTAGTGAGATACATACTCCATCGACCGTCAATTAGTAATTATTGTGCACAGTTTCGCAACCAAATTCGAGTCGGGAAATCAATCAAGCAAGACAAACAAAGTAACTATTATACTTATGATCTAGATCAATGTTAAGTATTCTATATTAAATACACTCTTACAGCCACAATATCATGTGTGGTATACTATAATATAAACTAAATACAATAAAAAATGCATTCAGTCGAATAAATTTTGTTCTTCAATAAGCTTCAAATTTGCTCACATTTTCTAGATTAATTTTAAAAATATGCTAAAATAGGTTTTACACATTTATCTATATAACTAATATGAACGTTTCATTTTACTCTATCCTAAATGAAACTTAAAACATAATTATGAACGGTTGAAAACAATAATATGATATAGAAACAATTGTAACAAAAATAAATGATTTAACGTAGAAGTTTAAAGCACCATGATGAAAGACTTTTAGAAAAACCAAAAATTGTAAGTTCAAAAACTTTTAAAAGAAGAAGCTATTTTAAGAATTTTTTTCACTCTAATTGTCAAATAATATATGCATATCATTGAAAGCTGTACTACTACTACAAAAATATCAGCTATAATAATTTATTATATTTTAGAATTTACTACCATTCAAAAGAGAAAAATTTTGTTAGGATAAAAACCGCGCGTAGCGCGGTCAATCCTCTAGTCTAACTAATTAAAAGTTTCTATTTGTGGCTTCTAAAGCATGCCACATCAGATTCGTTCTCAAGTCTTCTCCTTCCGCCAAGTCAACATTCAACGTCTTGCCGTTGACACCATTAACGCTTTACAGTCTTGAATTGCCAAGGAAAAAAAAAACAACAAGAATTTTTCATTCGGACATTGCCCAAGTAGTCCACTGCTTATTGATGGCCGATCTACACTGAACCCTCAGTGTCCTTTCGGTTGGTGATGTTCATCATGTCCGACCCTTACCCTATGCAAAAGAACCTTAACCCTGATCCTCTCTCTTCCTTTTCCCTCTTCAACTCCCCACTCTCCTCACTCCTCTTCCGTTACAGGCGGCCATCAATACTGCAATATATTCCCCATTTACGGATCCGCCTCCCTACCTTCTCTTCCATTAACCGCTAGATGTCACCAACACTCTGTATAAGCCAATCTTGATTTCTGTTGAAAGAACGCTAAGGTGGAGGCATCTTCCTCCCACTGCACCTAATGCACTTGGTAAGAATCCACCTCCCCTGCAAATTATTTCTCTAACTAAGCTATTAAGATTAGAAAAAGGAATCATTCTTCACGTCAATTCGTTTGATTTCTTTTCTTTACAGGTTGTTATAAACACACTTTCTGTTTGCGTGCTTTGAATCACCTAGAGAAAGAGACAGAAAAACAAACAAACATAAAGAGAAATAAATGGCTTTGATTAAAAGAAAACACCTGCATGATATTCAATGTGTGTTGTTGGTCATCTTCGATAGACGAATAAGAAGACGAAACAGAGAAGAAGAAGCAGGGATTGCGGCGTTTCAGAGATAAGTATGACGATGAAGGATTATTTGGGTGAGTGTGGAAAGCTTGTGGTTCTGGTGAACAATCCAAGGTTTGTTTTCTTCATATTCTTCTTCTCCTCCTTTATCTTCTTCTTATTTTTTAGAAATTGTTGGATTTTAAGGATTAGAACACATCTTTGTGATTAGGATAAACACTTCAAGTTCCCTTTTTGTTACGACATTTTTACTATGGAGATGACATTGAAGTACGCGGTTTTACAACTTTAGATTTAACCGGAATAGACCGAATCAAATTACTATATGAGATGTTTGCAGTTCTCTCTGATCTCAACTGCGATGTAGTTGATGCTAAGCTATGGACGCATAACGGTAGAGTTGCGCCTATGATATATCTCAAAGATTGAAGCTCATGGTCTCTAATTCTCTATTCTCATCGAATATCCAAGATCGAAGAACAATTAAAGAACATTTTGAATGGCGAGAGTGATTTTAAATCCGCTGCAAAGACTTGTGTTTAAAGATAGAGACTAAAGTTTAATTGATTTTGATTATTATAACTTTTTCCTTCTAACTTTCCATTCTCTTTCTACAGTATAATTTCCAAGTGTTTTTTCTAACATCATAATTTTCAAGTGTTTATCTAAATATATTAAAATTGGATAGATGAAAGCATTGAAATGTGTCGAATTTCTCAATCAATACCATATCATGTGTCATGCCTTTGTTCTTGGTTATGTTATATACACGTGAATATTCTTTTTAAACTAGCTTATATAATCCCATGAACATATATGAGTATAATCAAAGAAGTGTGATCTTCCCATGTATTTTTTCGGGATTAATATGTTTATAAATAAAATTACGTAAAACCAAAATTTTATAATGAAAGTATAAAAGTTTCTAAACCAATATAAAAATTTGTTATTCTTAAGATATAGAATAACAAGTGATGATAAGAAAATGTAATCTTTCAAATTATTCTCTAAAATTGCTATGTTTAAAAGTTATAAATAACAAGTGATAATAAAAAAATATGATCTAATTTTTTTAAATAAGATTGGTTTAAAAAGATTATAAGTGAAGTGGTACATAACAAAAGAGTATGTTAAAAACGAAATTTTTAAATAACTTTGGGATTAGACGGAAACAAACCAAATAAATCAAATGAAATTATTTTAGTGAAATACAAAAGTAGAATATAAATGACTGAAGCATATAAAACATAATAAAAAAAAACTTCAGTAGAAAACGAGATTTAAGGATCATTCAAAAATAAAGGAAAAAATAATTTAAACCACATAGATATGCAAAAACGTGTTTCTGAATAATATGATAGAAATAAAAGTATAAATCGATTAAAAAACTAACAGTCATTATATATTAGATTGATTGAACAAACTTTGTTTGATTCAGTTATAAATTCTCATAAGAAGATACAAATGAAAGAAATAGTGAGAATAGAGAATAAAAATATCTTCTGAGAACAATTAAACTAAAAAAATATTTAAAATATGTAATAAAGCCAGTTTTCATTTTTACTTAAAAATGGAATGATTTGCTAGAGTTACAATTTATCCATCTAATCATATTTGTGGACAATATAAAACAAATACAAAACTAGAAAGTATTAAAATAACAATTCGTACATGAAACCCCACGTGTAGCTAACGAAAATAAAGACCTCTAAGAAAAAATCTATGAGTGTTAACGAAAAAATATAACAATAAATCTCAAGAAATATAGTAAAGAAATTTTTTTTTGAATAGCCTTTAAAAATTGAGGTAAAAATGACTAAAATGACGAGAAGAGAGTATGGAGTACAATTAAACTGTGGAAAATAAAAAGGGTTAAAAGACATTAAAAATGAATATCGTACCTAATAGTAGGAGAGAGTAGTTCACAAAATAGAAATAAAAAAATTTATGCATAGTTTGTAAGTATAGATAGTAAAAAAAAATTCTCAGTAAAATGTTACCTTCCAAGAGTAAAGTAAAAAACAAGAACATAAAAAGATTCGAATTACACACAGAATGAATAAGTGAGTTGAAGATTTTGGTAAAAATTGTATATTACACCTTTTTAGGATCTGATAAAAAGGATTTTGAGGGAGATTCTGATGAGGACGTTGAGGTAAAAGTTTCATTATGTAATTTCTTTTTGCTTAGTTGAGTTCTCTATTTAAAATGGTTTACTCTATATATGATTATGTCAATGTGCACGATTACTTTGGTTAAATGAAAAATTAGGTATAGATATCACAAAGCATATGTTATTTATGTTAATGTTTGCTGGATAAGTTTTCTCGAACCAAAAACTCCAGGGGGAATAAGGCGATTGTGATGAAGATGATGACGAAGAACACGAAGATGGAGATGAATGATGGTAAAACTTTTCAAGAGAAACTACATTTGCTTACATGTCTTATACTACATAATGTGTAAAAGTTGTGTGTATTGGAAGGTTTTTTTAAAAAGCTTATGACAAAAGAAAAATTAATCTATTGTACCTTCTTTTATGGAATGATGTTAAATAAACATAATTTATTTTTATTGTGATATTGATTTTTATTTGATCTATGTTTTCAATATGAAAAAGTGTTACATTACCAAATCCTAAAAAAATTAGATAATCTACTAATTATAATCTCGAGCTAATACAAACTATAAGTGTGTCGTCTATTGTAAATACAACCCTATAAACCCCATAAATCCAAATTAAACTATGTCACAATAAAGAGAACAAAATAGTTCCCATCCGCAAATAAAACATAACCAAATCTTAAACGCACCAACTAAATGAGACGAAGGAAATTAATCAGACAACAATACTAAAAACGATAATATCGCAAACACCAATCCGCGCGAAACAATTTTTCCAGATTGTACCTATAAAAAAGTTGCTCAACTGTCTTCGGATTTTTGACACTTCACATCATTTCAAAGAGTGACACGTGTACCTCAGTAATTTCCCCAAACAATCTTTGATTTCTTTGCTCATGCCTTTACGTCTTCTCCCTTTCATCGTTACTTCATTTGCCTTCTTTAATTCTCAGATCTTCTAAGGCAATCTCTGTTTCTCGCTCCTTGAGAGAATCTGTGTTTAGGCGGAATTCACTCCTTTATCCCCTTTTCTTATCTCTCCAACTAACAGAGCCATGGAGAGAAATTTTAACAGGAACGCGTGGCCTGATTCTCGCCAGTCTTTGGTGAGTCACTGAACTTTCTGGGTTTTTACACAATAGGATAGTGCTATGGGTCAATTAAGGAATTATAAGATGGAAAATCTACGTAGATGTCGCTATTGCTGAGTTTATGCACAACACAACTCTGGCCATGCATCTTTTCCAAAGTTCTCAACTTACACGAACCGTATGAACTCTCCTCTTCAGAATAGTGTACCGGCAAGGGACGTGCACTCTACCACGACTTAAATGCTTATACAGTTCTCTTTGATGAAGTAAGTTTAGTCTACATGTTCTTCTTTAGTTTTCTCCTTCTTTATATGTGCGTATTAATATAATTATATGTTTGCTTTGTTTTTCAGGACTCAAGTCCAAGACTTTGGTTTGATGAAAAATGGCAGAGAGGGGAACAATTATAGTATCAACCTGTTAGTCCTTCTGAGTATCTAAAGACCAAATATCTCATATGCCTTTGATCCGTGTATTGCCGAGATACGAGGTGGGTAAAGACTAAAGTATTATTGTCATCCTTTCTCTGAGTGCTTTGACTTCTCTTCTCTCTTTTTTGCTTATTAACTGTAACGATTCATCTCATTGACATCATTGAGAAATGAGTTCTTGATGTGTTTTTTTTCTCTTCCCACCTTTGCAATGAAAGGATATCGAAGGCATGATGAAGTTTCTAAGGTTTGATGGTATGAAAATTTTGAGAGTAGCATCATCGATTGGTCCCATCAGCAAAATCATTAAGATATATTTCTGTGTTTGGCAGGTCTTTCGCTGAAAGAAGTTTTATAAATCTGGACCAGATAAGAGCAAATGAGATTTCCTGTATTTCAAAAGTTTAAATTTGCTTGATCTGTTTTAATTTTTATGAAGCGTGTGAGTTGTGATATGTGCTTCTTTTTTCTTTATTGAAACAGGGAGTGATTTTAATTTTATTGTATGAGAGTGGTCTTAGGGCATCTCCATCCATGAATCTCTCAAAAAATCCTTAACTATTTATGGGTCCCACCTTTTTATTATTAAAA
>OVAN01011251.1:0-14884 GCA_900406275.1 Anastatica hierochuntica
TCGTTCTCTTTTTCACTTTGTATTCGCTCACGTTAATCTATCTTATGAATCTTGTCACTTTTCATCGTTAATTCATATCACTTCGCAATATATTTCGTATTTCACATTTTGTTATCTAACTTTCTCACGATTTTTGTCTTATTATCTTCGCAGTTTAACTTTCGTATTTCTTATCCAATAACTCGCTAATTCGNTGTCTCGATCTGTTGATCTTTGGCTAACAGAGTCCGTGAACCACATAATATTGACAGTGAGAATTTC
Source organism: Anastatica hierochuntica (assembly GCA_900406275.1). NCBI lineage: Eukaryota > Viridiplantae > Streptophyta > Magnoliopsida > Brassicales > Brassicaceae > Anastatica > Anastatica hierochuntica. The sequence goes on from OVAN01011251.1 coordinate 262, forward strand.
GGTTCCCACAACAGTCAAGCCAGACATCATCTGCTAGTGGTCAAGATAGTCAAACCAAATTTTGTATGAAAACTATGGCTATGAGAGGATGAATTTTGTTTACAAGGAGATGGTTGATGAGAGTGGAAAAGATACAAGTGATGAGTTAGAGAGATATTTAAAGGAACCTGTTGAGAATGCTAAGATTGTGTCAGGGCTGGAGTATGATGTTTTCTCTTGGTGGAGAATCAATAGATTAAAGTTTCTAGTGTTAGATGAAATGGCCATCGAATTGTTAGCTATGCGGGTTTATCAATGGCTTCTGAGAGTGCCTTCAGCACTACTGGCATTGTCTTAGATTGGATGAAGTTGAAAAATACTCACAAATGAGAAAATATTGGATGAAGTCGAAATGTTGGATCAACTTGAGAAAGGTTTGATTTGTATTAATTTTAGTAGTTAGCTGCTAATAACTAATATATGAATAAAAGGTTTTACTTACGCTGAATTTTTTGCTTCTATATGCAAAGTTTCATAATCAAAGTTTAGAAGATAATTGAGCAATCGTCAAGGTTTTAGGAACATAGTTTGCTTTGGACAAAGGTATGAGTCCTTAGACTCTCTACGATTACTCCATTCTCTTATAATATGAGTGTTGATAAGTGATATCAATGTTAACATTGAAATTGTCTTATGGTAACAACCTAATAGAAATGTGAATGTGGAATTGGAATGGAATTGCTCACCTTTGAACCTTGAATTGTTGCTTGATGTTTGATTCTCTATACTTCTCTTTGTTTAAAAACTTTGGAAGTTGTTGTATTGATGTTTGTTGAACACTTGAACTGGTTCTATTTCCTTGTATACCTTAGTCTTTATCTGGTTTTCACTTAACTACTTTTTCGGTTTTATGGTTATATCGGATTTTACAGTTACTTTGGTTATTAAATATCCGATATCATTCATGATCTGTAAACCGACCTCAAATGGAACCGAACTGAAATTGAAACTAATATGAAGTTTTCAAATACCCAATAGGGACTTCTAGACTTGGTTCTGAAAACACGAAACCCGAATAGAACGGAATCGAACCTGATGGGGACCCCAAATGCTCATGCCTAAAAATAAGAATTAAAACCCTAGTTATAATGTAGTCGCCATTCTAAAATTCGTCCTTGGTAGTGCAACCAAAGATTTTTTTGAATAGGGAGCAGAGAAAATTTTATTTTTCTTCAACATGATTTGTTACATAAAGAATTAGCTTTGATAAACTAGTTTATCTAGTTACAAAATTGTCATCGATGAATTGATTTTTTATTTGTCTACAAATGTATTTTCATTAATAGATAAAGTGTTCAAGCATACAATAGAAGCCAAATCAAATTCGCAATGACAAGATACAACAAACAAGGGAGACTAGAACAAATTGTCAATCCATTTGATTGTATAACTTGACCTTGATCTCCTTGCCACTTTTGTTAGTGTATCTACCAGAGCATTACCCTCTCTTCTAACTTGTTGGAAGTGAAACTCTAAGGGCCCTTGTGACAATCTTTTGATATCAACTAAATATTGAGACAATCGACAAATACTTGATTGAATCTTTGTTAGATTTTCGTCCCAAGTTTGCAAGTGCCGATATAGTTTCAGATTATCTCCAACAAAAGTAACTTTAATGTGACCTAACCTTTTCCCCTGCAAAACTGCCTCCCTAAGAGCTAGATCTTCATCTTCTTGAGCACTATTTATTGGCTTTATTGCCAAAGAATCCTGAACTAATGCATTTCGTGGCTGCCTGTTTGATATAGTATCAATACAAGCTGGATGTTCTTTGAGTTCTTCATCTCCTCCATTGGCTTTTGTCCATTCAAGAATATCATCTAAAGCTTTGCTTATTACCAAAGGTATTGGTGTTCTTTCATTGTTGAATATCAAGTGGTTTCTCATTTTCCAAATCCGCCATCCAATGATTGGTACCTTGGATTTTCGTTGTGGAATTGATGATCCAAGAGACATTCTGGTGTAGAGAATTCTGATCAAGTTCAACATTTGTAGAGGTTTGAATAGGAGAAAGGGACCATACTTCCTTTGCTATTCTGCACTGGAAGATAAGGTGTTGTATAGTCTCCTCTTTTTCCGCACATAGCTGACAAGTTGATTCCACTTTTATTCCTCTGTGTTTCATGACTTCTACAACAAGTATACCCTTTTAAGCTATCCACCACCAGAAGTGTTTAATCTTTTGCAATGTAGGGAGCTTCCATATCTGTTAATTTTTTTTATGTCAGGTGGGACATGAGGCTGTAAGTAATTGTTATGGCCATAATGATATCCTAGTTTCACTAAATAATGGCCACTTTTTGTGTGAACCCATTCAACATCATATTCCATTGTTGTGTAGCCAAGCCTAATACTTTTTATGATAGCTACATCATCAGGATGGATAGACTACACAATTTTGAGTACATTCCAAGACTTACAATCTGCTTCCAATAGATCATCTACCTTGAGGTCCCTTGGTACTTCATTAGATTTAAGAATAGTTGGTCTTGGTGGCGAAGTGGGCAACCAATTATCAGCTCCAGCTCTGACACTCCTACCATTGCCTATAATCCATCTTAATCCTCCTTTAATGAGATTAATTCCCTGCAGTATTCCCTTCCAAGCTTAAGAGGACCTTGGGGATTGTTCTACCAAAAGAGAGCACTAAGAATAATACTTATCTTTGTAAACTTGTGTCAGCAGAGATTCAGGATACTTCATAAGTCTCTAGACTTGTTTTGCTACTAAAGCCTGATTGAAATGAAGCAGATCCCTTGTCCCAAGACCTCCATATTTTTTTCCTTAGTGATAACCTCTCAAGCTACCCAAGGATTTTATATGTATCTTTAACTGATGACAACCAAAAATTCATGATCTTTCATGTCATTTTCTTTAAGAGCTTTCTAGGCAACATAAAACATTGCATTGCATAGTTGGTAATTGCTATAAGCACTGCTTTGATCAGGGCTTCTTTACCGCTAGGAGAGAGGAATATAGTATACCAACGACTATCAATTCTATTCTCCATTCTCTCCTTCTGGTAAGTAAAAGATGCTACTGGTTCATTCTTAATCTGCTCTGTCAGCTCTAAATACTTACTTATACCCTCATCTCGTACTATAGTTGTTAATTCTTTTATGTTTTCTATCCCTTCTACTTAGGCTATGGAGAAGCTCATGCCCTATTAATTATTTGTTATGCATCTACCCGAGATAAAGGCAGATTGGTTCTCTGAAATCACAACATGCAAACACGACTTAAGCCTTTCTGCCAGCACCTTGGTAATCAATTTATAAATGACATTGCACTCCGCTAAATTATTTCTGGATCCAAAAAAGATCATTAAAATATTGCCCAAACGAAGTGGATGGAGGACAAGCTTGTTGATTTTGATGCTGATGATTGCAATTTTGTAAAATTCGTGCTTTCTATGCTTGAAAATATTCACGAATATTTGAATCTTCTGTAGAATTTAAGTCACAAAATAAAAAAAAAAATTCTTCCTTCATCTCTTTTAAAACATAATTGTTCCTTTAAATATCCAATTGATGATTAGATAATGTCTACTTTGTTTTATTACTTTTTATAATGTATTTTTGTAATAAAGTATTTAATTTAAATAATATTGCAATTTTATAAAAAAAAAATCAAAATTTATAATGAATGTGTTAATTTTCAACATTTATAAGTTAAAGGTGTTAACTATAAAATTAAAAAATATTCTTTTAAGAATATTCCTTCTGAGAAAAAGAAATAGGGAAATACATTAGAGAGAAATTCACCTCTGTTATAGAGTTCCTCTATTATAGAAGAAACAATAGGAAAATACATTGGAGATAGTATAACTAATTAAAAAGAGTTGTTTGAAGCATTATAAAGAGTCCACACCAGCTTTTTGGGAAACTCTCTCATACTGCCACGTAAGCATCCAATTTCCTTTAAAACTTACGCTGTCAACACAACCTTCTCAAATAGTAACCAGTTGAAATAACCTACATTTAAAACACGTCCACTCCCTAGTGTCACAAAATAAATCAGTGATCTATCTCCAAAATCCAAAAATTCGATCTTACTTTGTCCAACCCTCCATTGGCATGTGGAGTTCGTTGATTTTTGAAAACCCTAATTCCTTCAAAACAGAAAGTTAACACAAGAAATTGAATTTCTCAAGACTTGCAGAAGGAGGAAGGGAATTTTTCCTTTGTTTCAACTGGGAGTATTGACCTACCGCATGGTAACAACGGTAGGAAATTTTCATGTTTAATTAATCATCATCCCTTTCTTTCTCAGCCAAAAAAGCTCGGCGATGAGTTTGCACACATTGAGATTCACCGTCGTTCCTATAATCTTCTCTTCATTATCGTCTCGCCTCTTCCTCAAGCCAAAACCCAATAGTTTTTTTATCATTTTCCACCATGTTTAACGGCGAAATCATCTCTTTGTTAATTTATAGATTAATACTTTTTTAGTGATATTATCTATATGTGTCCATGTGAGTGAGATGTATAATGCCGAATACGTCCATTTTTAAAAAAATTTACAAAAGCGAATCGAGTCTGATAGTAATGATAAAATTACCAAATTTTAAAAGTACATCAAATTGAGTTCAATATTTATTTATGAAGGAAATTGTTTGTTAGCTACACAAAGTATAGCATATTATGGTGGAAACCATACCAGGCTAACTTTTATGGTGCCAACATAACCAACTATTATGCTTAGCATGACCACATGGACCAACTATAATAATTACATCAGAAACTATATAATCAAGTTTCATTGATCTAATGGATACTTTCTGGGGTTAAAACAAAATTAACCTAACTTAAACCCGATCCAAGTTATATCCATTACAAATTCGACCCAGAAGACTCTTATCCTCTTTAAACTCCATTAACACCACCATCGACAAAAAAAGCTTAAAGAAAATTAGAGTTCCAAAGCTAAGATTTGGGGGTTTGTCTAAATGCAGAGAGGGAAGAGAGAGATGAAATCGAGTAGAAGTGGCAGGACCTTTACACCATAGGATCCAGCAGCATCACAAGTTTGTTGTGTTTTTGGAGTGTCGACGAGAATATTTCAAGTCTAAACTGATAAGAACCCGGTCAGAGGTTTTATGGGTGCTAGAGATACAAGGTAAAGCTCGTAATATCTTTAATCTTAGTTGATTCATATTGAGCTACAAAATGCAAATACAGAGAGGAGATGAATGTAAATTCTTCAGGTGTTGTGATGAAGGAGAAACATTTGGATGGAAAAAAGTTGTTTTGATTGAACCCAAAGATGAAATCCGCGAGAAGAACATGATTATCGAGCATTTGAAGAAGAAAATGAAAGAGCTTCATGAAGAAATGGAGAAGCGCAACAAAGAAGAAAAAAAACACAATCGATAATTTCTTAAAAGTATGAATTTTAGTATCTTAAGCATGTGTATTTTCTTTTGTAAGTTAAAGTTGAATTTTATTTTGTTATAACTTTTGCATCTAAGAAGTTATGAATGTAATTCCTTTTGTTTATCAAAATAGTACAAACAAGGCACGAGATAGCCGAAATATCCATATCATAAAGCCAAAATATTACAAGGCATAGATTAAACACATACAAAAAGAGAACCATCTCAATGACAATAGCTTACAAGTTATAGTCAAAAGGATGCATAGAAAAGTGTAGAGACATCTGATACATAGTTAATAGGAACATAGAACCTAACATAGAACCTAAATAAAAAGAACCTTACTAAACGTCAGTTTGAGTTGGTGGTGGTGTTGTTGAGGAGATGTCTTCAACTTTTGGTTCTTTATCTCTGAGACGCCTACGCTTGGCTCTGTTTTCTTCAGAGTGCCACAACAGAAAGTTACTATCAAGATATCAAATATGAATGTCCAGAAACAATACAGAAATAAGTGTTACCTCATGAGGTCTCCTCCTTGAGTTGTGTTTTGCTTCACCACACAGACCATAATGACCCATCCGACCTTCACGACCCACTTTTGTTTGGTTTTTCTTTGGTGATTCATGTTTTCCTTTAATCTTTTTCTTACCTTTAGGTCTTCCATGAGGTCTTCTATAAGGAGGTACTTCAATGAGTTCTCCACCAAACACCCTCCAAAAGTTTGGACCATTCACAGGCTGCAATCCATCTCTGTAGAAACTTGCCATTTTGCTGTAAGATAGTAATCAGAGATAAAATCATCTATTTCTAGTCCATTCTCTGTAATTGCATATACAAAATGCCTACAAGGGATCCTAGTTAAGTCCTACTTCCTACATGCACAGCTACGAGAAGGCAAACTAACTTTATATCAATTGTCATACTCAACAATCTCAAAGTCACCACCTATGCTTGAAATTGAGTAACAATTTTGAGCCTCTTCACATGACTTCTCCACTTCTTTTCTTGCCTTCTTTGTAAAGAATCCAACCTCCTTATCAGCTATCTTCGACCTAGTTGCAACCCTCTGCATTACAACTTTCCTTATCAATTCTAACATCTGAACAAAAAGCTTCTTTTTTGCTATCTTTATAGTCCTACTAAAAGACTTTGTGAAGTTATTATGCGTATCAGCACAACAAGAAACTATCCTAAAGAAGGCTCTATACCAGCTGTGGGAATCTTTCTTCAACAGCTCTTCACATGCCAGTGGATCATATTCTCTGAAAGTCTGCAAATTCTTCTCATAATCAGTCTCGTTATAACTGCTTGCAACACGCCAAACGCCAAAACAAAAGCTTTAAGGTGTCTAACTTATGATTCTTCTTTAGGTTAAAGTATATATGCCTAGCACAAGCTCTGTGTTCAGCATGAGGCAACACAACACTAACCGCATATATCAAACCCTTATGTTGATTTGATATCATTATCACAACTTCCCCTAAACCTAGATCCAAATCAATCTTCAACATATTGATAAACCACTCTCAACTATCACTGGTCTCAAAATAAACTACATCCTAAGCAATCGGAATAGTTGGTTATTAGGGTCTCTTCCAATAGCAGTGAATATCATATCTTTCAAAGAACAGTGCATCAGGAATGTTTCATCCAACCCTATCAATGGCATACAATTCTGCTTTCAACCATCCCTCAGTGCTTTTGAACAGATGAACATTGACTTGAATGCCTTAGTATCATTAGGTTTTGAAGTTATGTTGATCTAAATTTTTGTCGCTTCATTAAACCTACAGTTAGACAAGAGAAAACAATTTGTTAACATAAACAACATATTTGAAAAATAAGCAAGTGCTACATCTTACCTCAACAGCTCCATCTAATAATTCCTAAGTCTTTCGAATTGTGCATTGCACTCAGCTTAAAGCTTGTCAAGTGCAATGTGTCTTGCTTCCCTAGACTGGTCTTTGGAGATGATGATGTTGTATCTTTTCCTGAAATCCTCTACCATCATTGGGGCAGACATATCTGGATTCTTCCTAATTTTCTCTAACATCACTTCTGAAATTGCAGGACTTTTAATCAGCTTGCACTTTCCACTAGGATGACAAGTATGATTGTTGATGTAGATCTTCACCATTCACTTGTTGATTGGTCTTTCAACTGAGCAGTAGCTACGCCATAGACAGCATCTACCATGACATTAGCACCTTTTTTTTCTTCTTCCATATGTCAACAACCACATTTTTCATTGTCTTCAAAATGTACTTGATAATCTGCTTCTTAAACTCCATCCACTGCTGAATGTTTGTCTCAAGCTAAATACTCCATCTAGAAACCCTTTTGTAGCCTCTTCTTCTTCATCATCATATGAGTTCTCAATATCAGGATACACATCATTCTCTTCTGGAATTACATCTTCATAGTTCTCGTGGTTAAACGCTTCCAAGTTCTCCTCCAGTACAACATCATCTTCGTTGTCAGATGCATCACTTTCCTTGTACCTATCACTGTCAATATTACCATCATACGCTTCAATCATTTACATCTTCACTTTCAGCAGCATCTTCTCTTCTATTATCCTCTTTCTGATCACAATCATCTCTTTGAGCATCTGCTCCTTCATTGTGAGCAGCCTCATCTCTGTGAGCATCATCTTCCTTATTGTTAGCTATCTCATCTCTTCCAGCAATCTCCTTCACATATTCAACCTCATCCATGATCTTCTCTATGAAGATTCGCTTTTAACTCTAGTGGATCACTGTTAAACACAAAACACATAAGAAAACTTCAAAAACATAACAAATCAACTACAAAATCTCTCTCAGACACTACGTCGGACACCTAGAGTGCTAAAATTTTCATCTATCTAAAAACAAAAACGTAACAAAAAATCTACAAACACATGCAACACAATCATAATTTGTCCTAATTAAACTCAAATAAGAAATAAAGTTTAGACATATCAGAGAAGAAATCAACGACAGTCACAAAAGAACAAAAATCGACACTCGAGATTAGGGTTTCTCACGAAAGAACACAAATTGACACTTGGGGTTAGGGTTTCTCTGAAGCTTACCTCATCGTGATTCTTCACCACTAAAGATATCCCTCCCTTCGCTAACACCCTTCAAAATCAATCTCCCAACCCTTTGATTTTTCATAGGAACCCTAGAAACTTATTTGGGTATTTTTCCCTCTTTTGATTTTCATAAGTTTCATTGTTTGGGACTTAACAATTTAGGGAAGTATTTTTGATTTTGGGTTCAAAAATTAAATTGGATTTGACCTATTATGTTTATTTTTTGATTGGATCGAAGTCCATTAGAGTTTAAAAAGAAAATGACTAGGATCGGATATTATAGATCGGTAACTGATTTAACGAGTGTTAGATCAGGTTTAAATTAGGTTAATTCCGTTTTAACCCCAAAAAAAAATCTATTAGATCAATTCAACATGATTATGTGATTTTTAATGTAATTATTATAGTTGGTACATATGATTATATTAACCATAATAATTGGTAATATTGACACCATAGAAGTTAACCTGGTATGACTTTCACCATAATATACTATAATTGGTATAACTAACAAACATTTTCCCTTGTACAACTTTTCAACAAAGCTTAGTTTCTCGGTATAAGAAAATATGACGTGACTAAAAAAAAAAAAAAAAAATGCCAGAGAGCGAAGCGAAGAAAAAAGCGAAGAAGAAGAATTGAATCCAGCCTTTTCCGGCAGCTTTCTCTCGCCGGTGAAGGAAATTTCTTTTCCTTTTTGTTTTTATGCCCTTTCTCTGTCTCTTTCTCCCTCCCGAGATGCTCAAAGCTCTAGATTCATTGTCGGACTGAGATCTTCATGTTTGGTGGCTTTCATCTGAAATTCGAAGCTCGTCGGTGTTCTCTGGTGTGATGGCGAGGGTTGTGAGGGGAGAGTAGAGTTAGGGTCGGCTTTTACGCTTGGTGGTGTCGGGTTTGTGATAATTTTCAGATCTGTTTTCACAAATCCTAGACCTTCTCGAAGTGGGGCTGTGGGGTTCATGGAGACTCATTATTCTCTGGATTTTCTTCTCGGATCCATAGGTGATGAGGAGTGCTGAATCTCTAGCTCTTCCTTGTCTTCGCGAGTTTTTCAATTCCAGTCGTGTGTGGTGTCATCCGGCTACAACCTGAGGCTACTCGGTGATGCAGCGACGGTTTATGGCACTTCTCCGTTTTTTGTTTTGTTGTTGTTTATTCGTTGTTTATGTGTCTGTTCTGGTGATGCCTCAGTTGATGATGGTGTTGAGAAAGATTCTAATCCTTGCAGGCAGATTTCGAAATCCAAAGATGGATCATAGCGGTTTCTGAGTGAATTGTCTGAATCCGTGTTCTCGTGGCTTCAATACATTGGGAGCAATATAGTGAGACACTATTGGACCAGCAATTCCTTCGCTTATTAAGGCAAGGGTTTAAATCCTATCGACTCAGAATCAATTGATTTGGCTTTATGTAGCATTTTGGTATGTGTTTGCTTTGACCAAGTTGTAGATTTAAGGGTTGTATTTCTTTTTATGTCTTGATGGTTCAAGTACTTTTGGCTTTGGGGTTGTATCCGTTAACCGCCGGCTTGTGGCTCTGGGATTGTGCGCAATCGCCGGCTTTGTATTTTGTTGAAGTTTTTTAATAAAATTTTAGATGAAAAAAAAAGAAGAAAATGTGACGTGACTGTAGTAGTATCAGTATCACATGCTATCCTATGGTTTATATTTAATTTGAATTATTGAGTTTTATTTATTATGGAACATCTTTTTGAGGTTGTACACGTTCTTGTGTTTGGACCGGGAGAAATTTATTACTCTTGGTATTATTACGGAATAGGCGTCGAGTTGAGGAAGATGATCACGTGATCATCACGTGAGATTATGATATTTCTTTATTTTTTGATTAAAAATTTATGATTTTTTTTGGGTCAAAAATATTATGATATTCCTTTATGAATGAATAATCCATAAGGCGTAAAAAAAAGAATGAATAATCCATAAAATGAGCGACTTTCTTAGTACCACTGGAAGTTTGTACTCACTCCAAACTCTACGTTACAATTCTAGTAGTTTTGCTGGAATTTATCTCATTTTGTAATTGTAAATATATATAAACAATAAAACATCAACTTTAAATGTCCCCTTAGAATTTTCTTAATCACGATTCGGTATTGGAACTATTATTGCAAACCGAGTGAAGGTGTCGTGCTTTTTTTTAAGGATATAAACAGACTGAATTTTCTTTCTTTTGCTTCTTTGAAAGAAGTGAAAGAAGAAGAATTACATATGCATGTCTTATTAAGCTGATTTCTTCTGAACTGAATATATAATAACAACGTACTATTCAAATGATCTTATATATGGTCAATAGCATAGAACCAAAATAACATTCAAACCATATCTTTAGATCTGTGATTAGTTTGAAAAATGCATGTCGTTGACAATACGACTATACAAAAGTCCATTAACATGATATCCAAAAACCTACAAAGAAAAGACTGGTCTACTTTTACAACTAAGTATGGATGGTATAGTCTTAATGGTAACAAACTCAAAAATATGGCGCAGAAAATTTTTCTTGAAAATTTCATCGTTTTTTATTGGCCAATTAAAACTTTTCGTTTTTAGTAGATATTTAACTACTACACTCTTTTCCAAGGGTGTACGGATTGGGAAACTGGAAAACCTCAGATACCAAATCTATGTAAAGTCGAAGTTGCGTGCATCGGAGATAGAGAAAGAGAGAGTTAGAGATATTTATGACATTTCATTATCAAAGATCCCACGCCATTAAATGAGTTTGAGATAATGTTATCCTTCACATGGCCTTACATTATCTATGTCTGTTTCCAAACAGAAACCAACTAACGAAATCTCTTTTTGCTATTTTTTGAAAATTAACTTATTCATATTCATGTTATTAAATTTGAGAAATACACCTTTTTTAAGTTATTAAAATATAACTTTTTTATTATGTGAAAAGATATTTTTTCCTGATTTTAAATAGATATGTCAGCGTCTAATAAATCAAAATTAAAATTTGAATAAATCATTGTTGTTATCTTTTCACAAAATTTTATGCATCCATAATGTCTTTTTCTGAGCTACTGAATAATAAAAATTATGTGACATTGGTAGAAGATGAAAGTAGAATCTACTTTTATAAGTAATCAAAACTGTAAGCTACTAGTGCTTGCTTATCATTTTACTATTGATTCATACATACTACTCTCACCAATAATACTACGTTAATGAGTTTTGCTTAAAAGAGAGCTTAGGGTAGTTTTGTTTAGTCGTTAACTCAAGCCAGTACGAATTGCAATGTAAAACAAAATGATAGTGCAATGAAAGTAGGTAAGCCAAGACATATTTATATTTGACATATAATAGATTTTAATTATCTATAAATTATCTGTATTTTTATTACTCTCATATTTTTGCTTGAATCATGCGATGATGATATACTTTTCCTTGGTTTCAGAGACAGAAATACATTTGTAATGAAATCTTTGGTAAATTGGAGGAATTCTGAGTGCGAGAATTCTGAAAGTGCCGTACCGGTATCTTAGTAATTTATTTTTGAACTAAGTGTAGCTTTCAAAAAATAAAAGATGCATTCTTCAAATTCAAAAATTTAAATGATGTACTTTTCCATCGTTTGGTTGGAAAACTATCGTTTCGACTCAAGATTTATTACGACGAGGGAGGGATATTTCGGTATGAAATGATCCCTGGTTACCAGATATATTTTTTAGACCTACACGGAGAGGGGGTAGTTAGGTACACCAGAATCTAAAAGTTAACCAATTGGTTATTTCGGAGACAAAGAATTGGAATGTTCCGTTACTGCGATAACTCATGGTGCCAGAAGACGTGGCGATTATCCAAGAAATGTAGCCTAGTCGAACATTCAAAGTGAATACCATGCTCTGGCATTTCACGACATCGAGTAAATACTCGGTAAAATAAGGGTACTGCCTTTTAAAGGAAATGGAAAATGATGAATTTGGAGTAATAGAGGAGGGGCTGTCTGTTAATCTATTGAAAGCTTATGCATGGAAGCTAGATTGCCCATTGAAGATAAAACATTTTATGTAGCAGGTAGCATCAAGTGTTCTGGCAGTGTCATCCCGAATAGGACATAAAGAGATCAATTGTAAGTCTCTATGTAAGAGATGTGGTTTGGTTGAAGAAACTATAAATCACGTATTTTTTTATGTGTTTCCTCGGCGAGGGTCTGGGATTTATCACCAATTCTAGTCCCGTCTTAGGGATCCTTTTCAGTTTCAGTTTTTGAAAATTTGTATTAGCGAATTCCTGCAGGGGGAGTTCAAAATGGCGAAATAGGAGTCGTCCCCTGGTTAGTGTGGTTTATCTAGAAGGCGAGAAATACAAAGGTGTTTCAAGGGTAGAACAAGAAGCAGCAGATATAATTGATCAACTAAAGAGTGAACATCAAGCATGGCATAGGGTACAAGAAATCCCGATAGAGGAACGTCCACTTCAGGCAATTTCAGGTAGGGATACTTCCAAAAATCAGTGTCAAGTGGGTGGCTCATGGAAACTAGCGGACCTAAAGTCAGGATTATGATGGATTTGTGAGTCTCCAGACGGGAGGATAGTTTTCTTAAGACCCAGGTGCTTGCGACGTAGCCTTTCGCCACTACACTCAGAGATGAAAGCACTGTTATGGGCGATGCAAAAAATTCATAGGCGAGAGATAGATTGTCAAGACTTTGAGAAAGATTATGCACTACTAATGACCATAATTCAGACGTCTGAAGAATGGCCAACTTTCTCAAACTTCGTTGATGAGTTCACTACCCTTCGAGCCTTTTCCCTATTTTTTCTCTTTCTTTAATTTTTAGATCGATAAATTCTAGAAAGACTATTTGGCCCGAATCTTCAAGACCTGCAATAGAGATTTATCCTTTGTAGACTCTTCCCTTCGAATTGGATCCCAATCCTGAAGGGTCTTTTTAATTAATAAAAATGATGCACTTTTCCAAATTTTTTCTTAGGGACTACTTTAGTGATCAGGTTTTGTCACTAATTGTAATCTCAATTTTAGTTTGCTATAATATTTGTTATTTTTATCTTTTAAAATCAAATTATACAAACTAAGTAAATATCATAGTACTTTCAATTATAGTTGTTAATTGGGTGGGTTGGCTATGGGTCATCCATCTCCAAACACAAACGGGCTTATTTTTGTTACACTCATTCGTTTATGCTAACTTTAATTGGACAAAAGTCACAAGACCACTGGACTATGGTGTTAATGGGTTTGGACCTTATAGATGCGGCCAGCCCAATAATCTTAGAAAGTTAGGGTTTCACAAATTTGGGAAAAAACCATTTCGTCCAATTCTCTCTCTCTCTCTCTCTCTCTCTCTCTCTCGAGTCTCAGCGGCGATTCTTTTCTCTGTGGTCTCTCGAAGTCGTTGTCGTCTCTCTCACTCTTCTCTCAATCTTCTCCTTCGAAAATCGAAAAGGTTAGGATTCGAATCTCTCAAAATCGACGTTGATTTTTTTTTCGATTTGATGGAGGTCTCTTCATTGTTTTCAAAATGGAGTGATCTATTCTCAAAATCGACGGGGTCTCTTCGTTGTTTTCAAAATTGAAGATGAAATTTTTTGAAAAGGAAATTATTTGTGATATGGTAGCTTTGATGAAGACCAGGTTTGACAAATATTGGGAGGAGTATAGTGACATACTCGCTATTACTGCCGCGTTTAAATTGAAGTTCACCCTTCTAAAGTATTGCTTCACAATCTTAGATGCATCTGCATATAAAAATATATCATATTTATAGTTGTAATCGGATTTGTAGAATGTTTATGTATATGACAGAATATTTTCTCCTTTTAAGTTTATAAACAACATGAATTATCCTAAAAAAGAATTTGACAAGACAAAAGAAAAACAAAGCAGAACATAAATAAAATAAATTTATTTTTTTATGAATTGAAAAATATCAACATACATATTATAAAACATAAAAAAAATTATTCGTCACAAATATTAGTTAAAATATCTACACCGTATTTATAGAACTTGTCAGGATGATCATCAATACTACTAAAACAGAAGCACAACAACCTTTGTTTACGTGTGATATTACCTATTTTGAACTTTTATATTAAAACTAAATATACACCATGATATATCTTCTAACAAATTAATTA
>OVAN01011252.1:0-14882 GCA_900406275.1 Anastatica hierochuntica
TAATTCTTTCAGGCTTTTAATCATTCACCTTCCAGCAGTTAAACAACCTAATCAGAAACTAAGTGATCAATTTAGTTTCACGCATTACGATTAACTATAGACGAAGATCCGTTAGATAATATCCCTAAACATGCAATCCTATATCAACAAATCATGAATCCCCTCTGNATGAATCCCCTCTGCGAGAAACCTAAACCCAACGATTAAACTACTCACACATGTTGAGAGAATTAACACAAATCAATTTCAAGAGAGACATGATCGTATTAATCAATAAACAAGAGTAAAAAGAGGGTTCGAAAAGCTTCTCAATGAAGATCTAAGATGCTTCTACTCCATAGGTTACAAACTCTCTCAAAGCTCTCTCAAAGTCAGAAAAATTGCATAATGTTAAGAGAAACTCGATTCTAGGTATTTTTGATGAAATCCGGTCTGAAAGAAGTTCAATTTGGTTCTTCGTAAAATCGGTCCGAAAATCTGGACAGAGATCGATCGATCCATGTCCCTAGATCGGTCGATCGATGTCAAAAAATCTGGGTATTTCCAGCTTTGCGCGAACACTTCCTTCGAGGCTTGAAATCCATCCAAAATACTTCCTTTTCGCACTTTCAAGCTCGAATCCTGTAAAAACAATAAAGAAAAAAAAACCACGCCAAAATAATCCGGATACATACTAAAAACCATAGATCACGAATGAAAACCGTACTAAGAACCTACTAAAATACTGACACATCAGCAAGCACCAAAGGCGATGGAAAACGTGTCATGTTCAAGAGGAAGGCTCCATAGATGCAATCGTTGGACGAGACACCGATAACGATTGCAAAGGAGGCACGAGCGTATTAAACTCCAAGCTCGTGTCTGACCCGGAGCCCTGGCTCCTACCATAATAACGAACCTAGCAAACCTCATGAAGGAAGCGCTAAACAGGCCCATTGGAAGCCATGATAAAGGGAAGGCTAGAAGTTATGGAGAACATGATCAAGCGCTTACCAGGGGAGGCTCTACCAATCATTAAGAGTGCCCCTAATTTCTATGCTGACACACCGTTCATCGATGCCATCGCTCTTAGCGAAGTTCCTAAGAGATTCGCTTGGCCAACCATGACCCTATACGATGGGACCTCTGACCCCGACACGCACATAGCCCAATACCGCCAACGCATGCTCACCGTCCCTATCGGCCGTGAGCACCTGGAAGTCTGTATGTGCAAAGGATTTGGAGCAACCCCTATAGGCCCAACAATGTTGTGGTACTCCAACCTAGCCAGCGGCTCCATCGACTCATTCGTTATACTGACGGATCACTTTATAGAGCAATTTGCCAACAGTCGTAGTCTCAGATGTATCTCCGCTGACCTCTATCGAGTCAAACAACAAGAAGTTGAGAGTCTGAAGGAGTACATCCGACAATTCAATGAGGCAAAGGTATCGCTGCCAAACTGCATCGCCTTTACAACTATCTCGACCATCAGGCAGGGATTACTGGGTAGCGGTGACCTATACAAAGACCTAACAAAGTACCCTTGCCATATGATGGAAGATGTCCTTTCTATGGCCCCAGCATATATAAAGTGGGAAGAGGACCCTGCCTATCAAGCTCACATAGCTCCGAAGGCTAGTCTTAAGATCCCCAAGCAAGATAAAGTCCTTAGCAGATAAACGAACCGACCTCAAGGCCAAACAAGTGTTGGGGGGAAGCAGTAAGAATCCTGTCAATCTGTGGGCCACGTCCCTGTAGTAGCCATCAAAGAAGAGCACATGGCTTTACCCAAGCCCGTGGAAGATATACTAACCGAAACCATAGCAGAGGTAATTGCAAAGCTAAGGCGTTTCGCTAAGGACTTCACATGGCCACCTAAGCCACGATCTTCCATCTACGCTGAAGGAGGAAACACCGAATGGTGTGGCTTCCACCGAGACTATGGCCATCAAACCGAGAATTGTGCTCTGCTAAGACAGGAGGCGAAAAACCTCTTAGAAAAGGGGCTCCTCAAGGAATTTATAGCAAGGAGGAGTGCCGAGATAACTCGGCAACGCCAATCTAGTCGCCGTGAGCCTTCAGAGGAATCAGATCCAGAATCACCTAAGCATACTAGGGCGATCAACTCGATCTCTGGAGGATTAGAGGATCAAAAATAGCCAGGGGCCGTGCCCCACAAGGAGTCTTGTGTGTTTTGAGAGAATCAAAGAGCGAAGCATCAACAGAACCAGGAATATGCTTCACTCATTTTTGTGGCGACAAGGGACAACCTACTCATCACGACGCCTTGGTTTTATCCCTAACTATGGCTTCCTACATTGTCAGAAGGTTCCTTATTGACAGCGGAAGCTCAGTCAATATTCTTTTTGCGCAAGCCGCCAAAGAGATGGGGATTCGAGACTCGGACATCATACAAAGAGTAGGCGTTGTGGTTGATTTTAGTGGATAGACAATCCAAACGATCAGGGAAGTCACCCTTAGTGTCTGGGGAGCGAAAGTCCACCAACAAACCAAGTTCGCCATCATGGAATGTTCATCAGCATATTACGCAATCATAGGGAGACCATGGATCCATGCGATGAAGGGTGTCCCTAGCACCCTATATCAAGTCATGATATTCCTGACCCCTTGGGGAGTTGGGGAAATAAAAGGAGATTTGCAAGATGCTAGGTCCTGCTATGAGATTACTCTCAAAACCTCACCAACGCTTTCGACACCGATTTTGGCTAACACCAATACCAATGACGAGGAACCCAAGATTGAGCAGCTGGATGAAGTCCCCTTGGTCGAAGGTGATTTCACCAGAAAACTGAAGATCAGTTCATGTATCCCCTTAGATCTAAAGGAAAGGCTGATAGGTTTCCTTCGATCTAACCAAGACTACTTTACCTGGTCGCATGCGGACATGCTTGGCATTGACCCTAGCATCATTTCGCATAGACTAACGGTTGACCCACACCACCCATCTGTGAAGCAGAAAAGAAGGAAATTTAACCCAGAAAGAGACGCCTTCATCAATGAGGAAGTGAGCAGCCTCCTCGAAGCAGGTTTCATACGAGAGGTGCGATATCCTGAATGGCTAGCCAACGTGGTAGTCGTGAGAAAGAAGAATGGGAAATGGAGAGTATGCATCGACTTCACAGATCTCAACAAGGCTTTCCCCAAGGACCCTTTCCCTCTTCAGCACATCGAAAAGCTGGTCGACGCTACCGCAGGGCACCAACTCATGAGTTTCATTGATGCTTTCAGCGGGTACAACCTGATTTTGATGCACCCCAGTAATCTAGAGAAGACAATGTTCATGACGTCCCTAGGGATCTATTACTATAAAGTCATCCCTTTGGCCTCAAGAATGTCGGGTCCACCTACGAAAGGCTGGTCCACCAAATGATTGTCGAACATATCAGTCAAACCATGGAGGTGTACATCGATGACATGCTAGCAAAGTCCTTAATGGTGGAAGACCATGTTTTACACCTACACCAACCCTTCGTCACGCTCCAGAAATACAAGATGAAGCTCAACCCCTCCAAGTGCTCATTCAGCGTCAGTTCTGAGCAGTTCTGAGGATATATCGTTACTCATTGAGGAATTGAAGCTAATCCAGAGCAAATAAGAGCGATCCAAGGGATCCCAACACCAGAAACTCCTAGAGACATCCAATAGCTAACAAGAAGAATGGCGGCCCTTAGCAGGTTCATCTCAAGGCTATCAGACAAGTGGCACCCCTTCTTCGAAGCCCTCAAGAAGGGAAAGGAGTTCGTATGGAACGAAAACTGCAAAGAAGCCTTAGCGGCCCTAAAAGATTATCTATCCACACCGCAATTGCTATCTAAGCCAAAGACAAAGAGCCCCTGCTACTATATCTCGATGTCTCTGATCACGCCGTTAGCGACGTCCTCATAAGGGAAGAAACTGCCATCCAACATCCTTTCTACTATGTTAGCAAATCGCTTCTGGATGTTGAGACGCAGTACAATCACTTGGAGAAGTTGGCTTAGCCCTGGTTGTAGCGACCCGAAAACTAAGGCTCTACTTCTAAGTGCATACGATCGTGCTAGTGACCTCAGCTCCTATCAAAGCCGTCCTGCACAAGCTTGAAGTGTCAGGTAGGTTAGCCAAATGGGCCATAGAGCTGGGAGAGTACGATGTAGTCTTCAGGCCAACCACCGCTATAAAAACACAGGCGCTGGCAGATTTTGTAGTAGAATTCGTACCCATTATGGATTTGTTGGCGAAGGAGGAGGTAGAAACTCTTCAAGCCACAAGATCAGATGGAGAATGGATATTGCACGTGGATGACTCTAGCAACGCAAGGAGAAAGGACCTTGGAATCATATTGACCTCACCCCATGGTGAGAAAGCATCCCGAGTAGTCTGATGCGATTTCAAAGTTACAAACAACGAAGCCGACTATGAGGCCCTTATAGCTGGGCTCACATTAGCAAAGGAGTTGGGAGCTAAAAAGATTGCAGTCCATAGCGACTCGCAATCGATCGTCAACCAAATCCAAGGCAACTATCAAGCCAGGGAGCAACCATGGCAAATATCTCACGATGGCGAAGGAACTCGTAGCAAACTTTGAGGAGTGCAGACTGCACCAAATTTCATGAGAAGAGAACAGCCAGGCTGACACATTGGCCAACCTTGGATGTGCGTTGCAAGCTACCAAAAGTCTTGATATCCCCTTGCTAATGCTACAGGTGCATGCCATCGCTGAGGAAGTGCTAGCCACAGAACTCGAAGCAGACGATGACACGGCCCAAGGGTCAGCTGAGCTGGCATATGACTAGAGAACACTGATAATAGGATATCTTAGGTATGGGACACTACCAGAACTCAAAGCCGAATGCATCAAAATCAAACGAAAAGCTGCGAGATATTGCCTAGTCGGTAAAAACTCTATCGACGATCGGTCAGGAGACCATTGCTAAGATGCCTTGGATGGCCCGAAGCAAGAATCGCTTTAGAGAAACTCCTTGAAGGCACCTGCTGATCACACTCAGGGAGTAGGAGCCTTGCCCAAAAGATGCAAAACTTTACGCACGTATGATGTGTACATATTAACATGCATATTTTGATGCATTTTATCTTCCTTTTATCCACATTTAGGTTGTAAATATTACATATAAGTCTTAGAATCCATAGGTTTGAGTATAAAGTCTAGTTTAGGATCATATTGTATTTGCATATAATTTTCTTTGCATTTGTAGGTGAAACTTCAAGATGAATTCATGGAGGCTCTAGAGGTTGGTTCAAGGTGGAATTGGAGCTAAAAATCAAGTAAAAAGGAGTTGAATGCTTTGGGAGAATTTGGGATCAAGTAGAGCATTCAAGAGGAGGAAGAAGAGACAAAGAGCTGTCAAGGTGCCCAGTTGTCGACCCCTAGGTCGACAGTGAGTCAGCTTGGGTCGACAACAGCCTCCCTTGGCAGCTCTGCTACCCAAGGTGAGCTAATGTCGACCCCTTGGTCGATGGTGACCTACCTTTGGGCGACGATTTCCCATCTTGATGTGAAGAAACCCTTTTTTAGGGCACCCATACTCCTTCCTTTTAGTATAAATAGCTTCCTATTGAACCAAGAACATATCTATGCTTAACTTTTGAACAACTTTACTTTTCTTTAATCTATTTTGAGATCTAAACTATTGTAATAACTTCTTGATACTTTTGAGTGATTTGGATCTTTTCTTTTCATCTCTTTCTGTAGATCTATTATCTAAGAACATGGGAGTTCAAAGAACAAAGTCTTGTCTTTGGATTTCCATGACTGTTAGTGAGTAAATCCTTCTTGGATCTTGAGATATGGTAGGTTAAGGTTAGATCTAGGGTTGTGATTGATGATTAAGCTAGATTTTGGTATAGATTCCTACTAGATCTCGTTTAGTTCTTTGAAGTCCATTGCTTGCTCATTGATGCCTATAAAGTGTTCGATGAAATTCTCGAGAGAACTAGATCTATGTTATACACTTTAAGCTATGAGAGTAGTTTAACCAATGGGGGACATCAAGGTGTTAAATGGCTAGAAGGGATTGAGGAACACTATCACTTACTTGTTTAGATAGGCAACAAACGAGAGTTGAGCCTTGCAACATGTATGGGTGAATAGATTTTCGCCACGAGAGTGGATTGATCAATAATTTAGGAATCCTTGGTCTAGGAATAACTTCAATCCTCTAATAATGCCTTACCAAATTCCATCACATCACTAGATCGACCCCGAACCCATTACTATTATCTCAAGATCCTACCATTTTATTGTTTACATCCAAGTTCACTCCTTTATTGCTTTACTTACTTTCTTGTTTAATTATTGATTTCTTTTATGCATTTTCATTATGTTTGGCCTTGTTGATCATTAGATTAATGTGGAGACCCATGACAATCCCCATCTAAATCACCCACCTAGACTAAGATTCTTAGTGTATTCCCTTGTACTAGTCAAACCTTCAAATCCTTGGACGACCCTAAAGTACTACGATTGACCCTGTTCTCTTGCGGGATTGAAAGTAGGGTTTAGGTTAATAAATCTTAATCTTTGAAAAATCGAACCAACGTCAACGTAATTGCAAGCAATGCCAGATACATGCCTAAGTGTCTAAGCTCCCCNGGCATTTCGCCAAATGGGGTATGGATATAGTTGAAAAATTCGCTATGGCGCCTTCACATAAGGTTTTTCTGTTTGTGATAACGAATAACTTCACCAAGTGGGTAGAAGCAGAAACGTTGAGTCAAATCACAGACCTCCAAATACGGAATTTCCTTTGGAAGAGAATCATATACATGTTTGGAGTTCCCCACGAGATTGTCACAGACAACGGACCCCAATTTACTAGCAATGCTTTCAAGGAATTCTATGAATGTGGGAAATTAAACTCATCTTCGCCACACCCCCGTCATCCACAGTCACATGACCATGCAGAATCAACTAACAAAACCATGGTCAACATGCTGAAGAAAAAGCTGAATGCGAAAAAAGGATTGTGCGTCGATGAGCTCCCTGGTATGCTATGTTTATACCAAAAAACAACTAAGTCTGCCATAGGCGAAACACCCTACTTCATGGTCTATGGCACTGAGAGAGTTATTTCAGCAGAGATAAGCGTAAAAACAGCCAGAACTCTCTGACACGAGGAATAAGCTAACGATGAATCGATGGCTTTAGACATAGACTTAATCGAGGAAAAAAAGGATGCCGCGATGGTAAGCAATTGGTGTTATCAACAAGAAGTAGGCAGGAGGTACAACAGAAAGGTCTGAACATGAACTTTCCAGAAAGGAGATTGAATCCTTAGAAGAGTGTTCAATAACAACAAGGATAAAGCCGCTGGAAAGCTAACCCCAACCTGGGAAGGACCTTACAAGGTCATAGAGGTACGAAATGTTAGAGCTTACAGACTGTAAGACATGCATGGGATAGAGCAACCAAACAGCTGGAACGCCCTCCACCTAAAAAAATACAACTTCTAGGTAAGAAGGCCTTGGCGTAAGCCTTGGCACTTCTTCTCATTAATGAGATGGCCATCGTTTTTCTTAAAATTCAATTATGCAATAAAAGCTCCCACTATTCTTTGATGAAAGAAACTGCGGGTCTTGAATTACATTCTTGAAAGAAATGAAAAACGATCTCCTTTGGAGGAAAAAGATATAAAATATCTTTGAAAAACTCCTTAGGAATCGATTAAGGCCTTGTGCCAAAAAAAATCCATATAATTCATTGGTCAAGAGGACCGAGGGAGCCATCCAATCCACCTCCCTAGAGAAGAACCAAGGATTGGAGAAGGCGAGGAGCCAGCTATTCACTAATGGCGTAAGGATGGGTATAAGACCCCCACTAATGCGCAACAACAACTTTGAGATCAAGTCAAGCTTGATCAATATGGTGCAAAACGCTAGATTCTTTGGTCTTGCGTTGGAAAACCCTCTAGAGCACTTGGACAACTTTGAAAGCTTAACCGAAACGGTAAAGATTAATGGAGTGCCGGAGGACATCATCAAATTGACTTTGTTTCCATTCTCTTTAGGAGATAAAGCATCTTAATGGGAGAAAGGCATTGTGATATCTTCTATCACAACATGGGACGAATATACAAGGAGATTCTTGGCTAAGTTCTTCTCTCCCAAAGGACGACAAATATAAAGAATGAGATCTCTACCTTTAAGCAAGGAGGAATGGAGTCATTATATGAAGCTTGAGAACGCTTTGATGGATACATAAGAAGTTATCCTCACCATGATATCACCAAGGGCAACCTACTTCAAATTTTCCATAGAGGTATCCATGAGAAGTACCGCTTCGCTTTGAACACTGCCTCCATAGGAAGCTTTGCTAGTCTCTCTGCCGATCAAGGAGAGAAACTCATAGACAATCTCACCCAAAGCGACAATTGCGATGGGAATGATTATGATAGAACGGTGAGAAGCACGAGATCTAAGGAAGACAAGATAAAGGATCTTAGTGATAAGGTTGATAGGCTCATTCAACAAACAACAAGAAGTGTTCACTTTACGGAAACCGTGGTCGAAGGACAAGAGGGTGAAAAAAAAGAAGAAGTGAGCTACATCCAAAGAGGGTACTACCAAAAACCTTTCAAACAAGGATACAAGTCTTTCAACAAAAACTTATCCTACCGAAGCACTAATGTGGAGAATCCACAAGATCAAGTCTATCCTCCAAAGACTAACCAATAAGGGTACCAATACCAATCTAAGCAAGGGTACTACCAAAAGCCTAAAAAACAAGCCTGTCCTACCAAAGAAGAAGAGAATCATGCTATTCTTAAGAAGCTAGTAGAAGGACAAAATGAGACAAAAGCCGAGCCCAACAAGAAGTTTGGGGAAATGAATGTGAAGATAGAGTCTATCTACCGAGACATGAACATGAAGCATGAAGCTCTTGTTTCACATGTTAAGGTAATAGATTCCCAACTCCAACAAGTGATCTCGGACCGTAAGGGAAAAGGAGTAGGTAATGAGAATGGAGAGTCAAGCAAAGACTTTTGCAATGCTTTCTTAGAAGATATCAACCACACTCCTCAATCATGAGACGGTATTATCTTTACTCTTGAAGAGGAGAAGATTATTGATGATTTTAGAATCTATGTTTGAATCCTCTTAACGAGATTTTTGATTGCTTGGATGTGGATTTGGTTGGAAACCCGAATATTAAGGAAGGTCATGCCGGATTTGATCTTTAAATTGAAGAAAAAAGTGCTCCAATTGTAAAGGAGCTTGAGAAGAAGGACACTCCTTTGGCTAAAGGAGATATCGAAATTGACAAAGAAGAAGAAGAGCCTTGGATCATTGATAAGGCTACTAAGGAAGAAGTTTTCAAGAAAGCTAAGAAGGATGAAGGCTTCATGGAAGAAGAGAAACTCAATGTCTCAAGGGAAGAGACATTTAAGAAAGAGGATGAGAAACCAAGTCCTCCTAGTGGTGAGCCTAGTGAGAAGGACATAAGCAAAGAGGAATTCTCCATTTTGGATGATTATTTTACAAAGTACCGTTTACCTTACCCTCGATGTTATAAGAAGAGATCTTAGGGATGATCTATCGTAAGATGAAACAAGATGGTGATTTAGACATCCCTCAAGAATGGTACAAGATGGCGAAAACCGATGCAAGGGTTAAGGAAAAGCTTGAGAAGAAATTGGCCACCATAGAGAGGGTAGAGAAGGTTCTTCAAGCTAACAATATCCCAATCTATATAGTGGAAGAGAAGTTCTTAAAAAGGAGCAATGATGAAGGAAGGTTCATAGTGCCTTGTGCTTTAAAAGGATCCCAATTTTAGAATACTCTAGCGGATACCGGAGCTAGCTTGAACGTGATCTCTCTAGACCGTGTAAAGAAGCTTGGTTTGGAAGGTGAAATTAAGGAAGGGGATACTCGCGTACTTTTGGGAGATTCTACTCCAAAAGTTCCAATGGGAAGGTTGGAAAATCTGAGGCTAAGAGTCGGAAACACTTATGTGGAGAGTAACTTTGTGGTAATGGATAACAAATCAACCCAAGCTAAATTTACAATTCTACTTGGAACCCCCTTCTTGTTAACTATGAGTGCCATAATCAATGGTGAAGCAAAGAAGGTGACATTGAAATATGTCGACAAAGGAGTATCTTACCCTATGATTGAACTTCATAAAGACATTGGGTATTGTGGTACAATGTACCAAGGAGAGGCAAAGGAAACACATAGAATTCATGATGAGAAGTAGCTAAAGGAGAAGACATGAAAGAACTTGGATATTTTAGTTTCAAAAGTGGCTACAACCCGAATGTCTACAAAGGAAAAGGAGTTGCTAACTTCTTAAAAATAAGGCACCAATAGGACCCAAATTTTAAAGGATGGTCCTTCATTTCATCAACTAAAGGAAAGAAGAACGGTTAAGCTAAAGACCTTAAACAGAGCGCACTTGAGAGGCAATCTCATTCATATCCTTTGTAAATATTTCTTTTTAAGTCTTTAATCTTTCATGCTTTTAATTTCTATAATGATGATTATGTCTTGGGAAAACCTTGTTCCAAAGACATTCTTTTGCTCTAAGTTGAGGTGCCAAAGGAGAACCAATCAAAGCAAGGATCAAAGCCAAAATGGAGTAATGAATGAACATTTCCAACAAGTCACTATGACTTAATACTTAAAAGCGTTCCATTGGCTAAGGTAAGTTCTCTTGAATTCAAGCATTTCACCACCTTAAAAGAATTTCAAGAGTGATTTTGCAAAAGCTTAATTTGAGAAAACAAAAACATTTTTGATCTAATTTCAAAACCTTTGGTCCTAATTTTTCAAAAGATAAACTTGATTTTCCCTCCAAAATTGAATTAAAAGATTTAAGGGTGATTTTGTTAAACTTTTGAAAAATGGTTATGAAAGAATTTTCTAAGGACCACTTTTGCAATTTTTGAAAATTTCACCAACTTTGACACTTAAACATGAATGGAAAATGTTGTTTGAAAAAGAAAAAGCTCTCTCTCTCTCTTAGCTTAAATCCATCGACATACTCATCTTCTTAAGCTAAGCTTTTGTGTTCTTGAGAGCTTTAAGAGAAACCTTGAGATTTTTCACAAGAATCATCCATTTTTGCAAGCATTTCACAGGCTCTCTACTTCTCACATTCATATTTGCATCAAGAAACTAAAGGTATGGATAAAAACTTCTTCTCTTCTTGATGATGCTTTTCGATTTTCATGAGAAGAAAAGAGTTAGATGTTGTTTGTGAGTTATCTTGGTAGCTAGAGGTTAGTTGTTGAGTTTTCATGGATTAGATCTTCTTAAAAACAACTAAAATTGCTTGAATCATGGATTGTTCTTCTTGATGAATAATGCTCATGAATAGTGTTCTTGAGAGAATTTTGGGGAAAATTAGTTTCATTGGTTTTTATGTTGGATTTATGGTACATGCTTGATTTACATGAAGAGTTCAAATAGTTTACGATTTTTGAATGATGTCCTTTGATGCTTAAAATTTTCGATTTTCATGAGCTAAAAGGATTTTTTTTGAGCCTTCATTGAATTTTCCATTGCCTTGTTATGATGATAAGAAGCTAGCTTAACTTGTTATTCATTGTTGAAAACCTTGAGCATTGTTCATTACCATTGAATTTGGATAAATTATATTAAATGCACATTTATCCAATTTTAGTAAAGGTATTTGAATGATTTAAATGGAGATTCTCTTGGTGAATCTTATAGGCATCTTACTCATGACATATGCATCATTCGATTATTTATGAAATTTTGAAAATGCTAAGCTTAGGAGTGGCTGAATATTCTGATGACTTTTGAAGAAAAATTCTGGTCTATTTGCATCCATTTGATATGGCATTTACATTGAATTTTTTGGTTAAGAAAGTATGCTAAGAATCAAGAATTAGTATGACTTTCTCTTGAATGTTTAAAGTTGATTTAAAGCTAGATCCTTCTTAAGCCTTTACATTCGTTTGTTAAAAAAATTTGAAATCACGATATCTACTATCTTTTGTAGATCCAAAAAATGGCTTCAAGTGAACAAGCAAATGTCACCTATGCAAGTTGATATGATGGGGGAGACAAGCTTATATTTACATCTCCAAGATAACGCCAAGGTCACTAGAACTACTTGGGCGGATGAGGACATTTTGAGAGTTATGGAGATTCACAATCAAGTAAAGTACTTAATTAGAAAAATGGACATGGGGAATATTCTATCGATGAACTATCCAACTTACCGTCACCCCACTCTCCAATTTATCTCAACGGTTAGCATGGTACAAGGACGTGGTCCTTATGAAAGTGTCGTGTACCTCACGTTTAGAATCAAGGAGAACTTTGACAAGGTACCCCTTGAGGAGATTTTTTAGGTGTATGGCTTCGATCCAACGAAGGAAGATTTTGGTTATGGGTATGAACTTAAATCAAGGATACTTTGGGAGAGAATAACACTTGGATCATATGATGAAAGTTCAGCCAAGATATCAAAGGTTCAAAACCCAACCATTCGTTACCTTTTAGAGTTGCTTAGAAACACCTTTGTGGGGAGAAGCTTGCCTAAACTAGTGAGGCCCTTGAGTTTAAAGTTACTATTCCAAAGTGTCAAGACGGTTATGAAGGGACCAAGTGGGGACATAATGGAAGACCTCGAGGGAAACAATGTTAACAATGGAGGTGTCTTCATCTCCGAGATGTTAGACTACCATGAAGAGTTGAGGACCATGAAAAAGCCTTTGACCCGAATTGGCAGGTTCCTCACTCCGTTGTTTCTCCACGTGGGAGTTAATCTTGACGAGTTCCAAAGATTGAGATGAGAAAGGAAGATGGGCATGGGTCATCTAGTGAAGGAGAAATTCCTTTATGGTTACCATGGGCATACAAATGTCTGAATGATCTACTAATTCATCGATGAAGAGAGACAAAGATAAGCGTGCTTCTTGCCACTACAAGAGCACACAATCGCGATAAAGGATGAGACCCTCTCATTCTGTCTACCTCAACATCTACTTGTCAACCATCACTCCCTACAGAGTGAGTCAAGACTATACAAGTCCGACCCTAACGAGATACCACCTAA
Organism: Anastatica hierochuntica; assembly: GCA_900406275.1. Classification (NCBI taxonomy): domain Eukaryota; kingdom Viridiplantae; phylum Streptophyta; class Magnoliopsida; order Brassicales; family Brassicaceae; genus Anastatica; species Anastatica hierochuntica. The sequence continues at coordinate 13,028 of OVAN01011252.1, forward strand.
CCAAGAAGAAGAAGAAAATGCTTTCAACATCGAGTACCAACAACAAGAACCACCAGAGGGTTACCAAAGAATTGAGTAGAAAATGTATTTGGAAACGAAGGTGAATGAACAAGAAAAGGTCATAGGAAAACAACGAAATTTCAATACACGATTGTGGAGGAGAATGAAGAAAAATGAAAAATACAACCGCTACGCCTCTTCAAGTGAGGAAGAAAAAGATGATGAAGACTTGAGTTTCCATGGACATCAACAACCAAGGCACTCGGTTGCACTTCCTCCTTTGGTAATCCGAGAACCGCAAGAACATGGGATGCAACCACCGAGAGCTTCGTTTCAAGAGCCATCCCGGAGGAAACATGGGAAAGACCCCCTCAGCCCTTCATCATCACGGCCACATAGATCAAAATGCAACAACAATGAGCTCGGTTCCTCCGTTAGATCCACAAGACACTCATATATATGAGTTGTCACAAGGTACACCTAGAACCCTTGTATATACCATTGCATATTTTCGTTTTTCGTATGTGTTTTTATTGGTCATTCTCACCGATTAAAATTCACCGAGATGGTAAAGTTTAAGTCTGGGGGAGGGGCTTATTACTAATTATGTTTTGAGCTTTGATGATTTCTTTTCTTTACATATTGAGTCTTGCATTGTAGATAGTTATGACGTATAAAAAATAAAAAAATCGAAAAATTTCAAAAAAATCAAAAGAGATTTTCAATTTTTTTTTTCAAAAATTTGAATATAGATTGCATAAATTTGTACATACTTAGTTTTTAAGAAACATATAGGATTGCATTTTTCATAGGGAACAATGATGAAACTACCTCATAGATAGTGGAGTTTTGTTTAATGAGCAATGCCCTCACTAGAAGTAAGATGTTGCCTGGACCACTTTTTGTCTTAAGAAAATTCGTGATTGGAATTAACCACTTAACGGTCTTTGCAATCGTGGAAGTAAGCTATCTTTTGAGTCAATTCCTATCTAAGATGACTTTTAATGAATGTTAACATCTTGCTTATGGGCTTTGTCATACTTGACCATGGGAAATCACTACATTTGAGCTATGTTTTAACCATTTTTTACCATTCTTTCTTAGCTCAAATGACTACTCTCATCTTTAGAGTAGTGACCTACCCTTATGAACCNACCCTTGTAAACCCTTAAACCTTTCCTTCGAAACCCCCTATTATTTCGATATGTGAGGCCTCTTTTGGAAAGTGCACACGAGCAAAATCCCGAGTGAATTGAAGTTGAACAACAAAGAGGATACTTTCTTAGAGTTAGCCTCACTTTAAGGCTAAATAGAGTTATAGGAGGGGAAAATATTTGTGATTTTGGGTTTGTCTAAGTCTTGGGAATGGTTAGTGTGTATAGAGTCAAGTAGATGTTCCTTATTGCATATATGATCCTAGGTTGTTTCAATAAGAAAAAGAAAGAAGGAAATCGAAAAAGATAAAAAGAGAAGTGAAAGAAAAAGGCACTAGAGATTAGTACTAAGTTTAAGCTCTAACCTAAAAAGTTAAAAGCTTAGAGAGTCCACCCTTGAAAAGAAAAAGAAAGGAAGAATCCAAGTGATTAGATAGCGGCTCTTAAAATCAAAAGAAGGTTAGTAGCTAAGAAGTTTAAAAGTTTAAGAATCTCTAGTTGTCTACAAAAAGAAAAAGTATGAGTGATTTTGGTTCAATGAAATGTTTATGGTTTCTAGATCTAGGATGGGAAGTATATCAAGTAAGTGTCTAGATCCTTAGGAAGCAATGGGGTGAAAACAATTAGAGGAAGTAAATGCTTTATATGGCTAAATTTTTCGGCTACCACCTTGCTTTTGCCTATTGTCTTGCACTACTTTT
>OVAN01011253.1:0-14881 GCA_900406275.1 Anastatica hierochuntica
TCGCACCCTTTATATAGGTCTTCGTGGGCTTGGCTCATTTCCTTTCTCGTCACCGATTCGTGCATATCTTTTCTTGGATATATTCCTTTTTCCCTGATTTGCATATATCTTTTCGAGATCCTTCCTTATCTTCCCGAAACTTNCTTCCTTATCTTCCCGAAACTTGACATTTTCGCGAAACCCTGGCGAACCGTTATTTTAAGTGGGCCGGTTCTCGCCCAAAAATCATAAGTGACTGTTATCGCGGTTTGGGCCGTTTCGCGGCTAAGTGATCTTTACGATTTATTGCGGGAAACCGTTTCTCGTAAGAATAAGCGGCAATAGTTTCGTGGAATGATAAGGCCGATCGTATAGTTTAGACTCTTCCGGTGTTTAAGTTAACCGTCGTCGTTTTACACGATCGATACGAAGTCCACGAAAAGTATGAATCCTTACGACTATCATCATGACGGTTTGACAGAAACTCCAATCGAGGTGAAACGAGAGACGATCAAGTGATGATTCGAAGGAAATGACGATCAGAAAGGACGTGGTTCAGTCAACGGACTACGGCTGAACGTTATCCGCGTCTCAGCGCCAACCGGCGCCAAGACCATGCCTTCCTCGAAGGACTTCCGACTATGGGGTTGGAGTATACCAATTTCTCTCTTTTTTGACCCTACTCCTTGTCCTTGGACAATACTCGAGTTTTTATTTGCATTTCGTCCCCACTTAGGTGGCCACTATCAAAGATTTGATGCGTTCTGCTTCCTACAGTGAAGCCACTATAAGTCTTATTGATTTTACTGGCCCGGATCTTTCCCGCAGAGAGATACGCTGCCAGACTTTTTACTTCCCACGTCTGGGTAAACAGTTTTTAAATGATGCTCCATGGTCAGGCCATAGTGCTTTAGCTTTTATTATGATCTGCTAAGCATGGGTAAGCAGTTTTACTTCCTGCTCAGCACTCGGCGCCGTGGTGGCCCACTGTCTGGTAAGTAGGAGTAAACAATTTTTTACCCTTGCTTTTGCTTGGGCATTTTCCCCTTTTTTAAGCAGATTACGAGCTTTTTGCTTTGTTTTTGTAAGGGTATGTTGTTTATATTATTCTTACAGTGAGAAATAATCATTCAAATTATTTTCCCCTTTCTTTTTATGACTATCTTTGTGAGAAAAGCAGCTATCGTATTGATAAAAATCCGTCCGTAGACGAAGCAGTGATTACAATTGAAAAGATATAAAAGAAACTAAAAAACCAAGGTCAAAAGACATATATAATATTTGGTCATATGGGCCAAAAGCATTCTTTAGAAGAAGATTTTAGGTGTAACGTATTCCAGCTATTGGGCTGTACTTTTATGTACCTATCTTGTAACTTGTATGCTTCAGACCCTTTCACTTCTACGATCTGGTATGGCCCTTCCCAGCTAGGCGCAAATTTTCATGAGGCTTTGTCTATGGTATTATCGAAAACTCAGCGTATTACCCATTCGCCTTGTTGGAACATCCAGGTTTGCACCTTTTTGTTGTAGCTACGTGATACTTCCTGCTGGTGTTTCCAGTTTCTGACTCTTGGGGCTTCCCTTTTTCGTCCAGGAGATCTAGAGACAAAGCCATTAGCTCTTTATTCTCTCTTGGAGTTAAAAGCTCTGTCCTAACTGTAGGGATGTTGACTTCAGTAGGGGATACTGCCTCCGACCCGAAGACCAAGGAAAATGGTGTTTCCACTTTTGCCATCTTGATGGTGGTTCGGTAAGCCCATAGCATGGTTGGGAGTTCTTCGACCCAGTTTCCTTTGGCTTCTTCCAACCGTTTCTTAAAGAGGCTTACCATAGTTTTGTTTGTGGATTCGGTCTACCCATTGGATTGTGGGTGCCTTGGCTTTGCGAAGCTTAGCTTTATGCCCTAGTCTTCGTAGAACTTCTTGAAGTTTTTGCTTGTGAACTGGGGGCCATTATCTGTCACTATCTCTTGAGGTGCTCCGGATCGTGTCGCCATGTTCTTCCAAAGAAATCTCTTGATTTGGACGTCGGTGATTTTGCTCATGGCTTTATCCACTTAGAGAAGTAGTCCGTTATTACCAAGAGATACTCCTGCTAGCCAGGTGCCTTCGGGAATTTCCCTGCGATGTCCATTCCTCATTTCATAAATGGCCGGGGGGAGCTGACGCACTTGAGATTTTCAGGAGGTAGTTTAGATACTTGCGCATTTCTTTGGCACTTGTCATAGTATTTGGCCATAAGGAGGACGTCATTGGCCATGGTGGGCCAATAATAGCCTTCTCTCTTGGCTCTTAGCACCAGACTTTTATCGCTAGAGTGAGATCTGTAGCCTTCGTGCAATTCCTTGAGGACCAGATTGACATTTTCTGGCTTGATGCACTTGAGGTAAGATCCTGAAAATGATCTTCTATAAAGCTTTCCTTGGACCAGGCAGTACCGTGACACTTGCCTTTTGTGCAGAATTCACTTCTTATATCTAGCAAAACGTCGTCCCTTAGATAAGATATGATGGGGCTCATCCACGTTCTTTCTTCTTCGATGTTAGAGACATGAAGCCCTTCTGCACCTTCATTGGCGGCCGACCACTGGAGCACGAGCTGAGGTATGTTGATTGGCTCCGTGGTTTTTAAGGCGGAGGCCAGGTTTGCCACGACGTCCGCGTGCGAGTTCTGCCCCTGGGGATCTGTGTGAGTTCGCATGCCTTGAGTGAATTAATGAGCTTCTTGGCTATGGCCAAGTATTTTTTCAGGCTGGCATCTTTTGCCTGGTAGTCTTCTTGCGTCTAGCTCACGATAAGTTGGGAATCACTGTAAACCCGTAGGTTCTCTATCCCAAAATCTTTTCCTAAGCCGAGCTCCGCGATTAAGGCTACATACTTGCTTTCATTGTTGGTGGTTTTAGAGTTTCACCTTACTGCTCTTGATGCAATTTCTCCCCTTGGTGAGACGAGCACGAGACCTACTCCTGCTCCCTATGCATTAGTTGATTCATCTACGTAAAGTTTCCATTATTTTTCGGCTTTACTTTCTTGTTGGATCCTGACTTCTTCTTCTGCCCCAAGAATCATCGGTGGGGAGAATTCTGCTACAAAGTCTACCAATACTTACGACTTGATTGTCGTGGCGAGGCGGAAGATCACGTCATACTCCCCCAATTCGACTGCCCATTTGGCTAGTCTTCCTGACACTTCTGGTTTGTGGAGTACATATTTGATGGGGAACGACGTGATTAATACCACAGGTGAGCCTGGAAGTAGGGGTTAAATTTCCTGGCCGACATGACCAGGGCGAGGGCCAACTTCTCAAGATGACTGTAGCGGATTTCCGTGTCTAGGAGAGACTTACTCACGTAATAAACCGAACGCTACTTGCTTCCTTTTTCCCTGAACCAGACGGCGCTTATGGCATGCTCCGAGACTGCTAGGTAGAGGAGTAATGGTTCTCCATCTTGGGGTTTAGAGAGAAGGGGCGGCGTGGTGAGATACTCTTTGAGCTTGAACAGTGCGTCTTCCGCTTTTTGGTCTCACAAAAATTTTTCAGTTAACTTGAGGGCCACAAAGAATGCGTGAGACTTGTTTGACAGCCTGGATATGAACCTGCTCAAAGCTGCCATCCGTCCTGTCAGTTTTTGCATGTCTTTTGGAGTCTTGGGTGAGGGGATCACATGAATCGCCCTGATTTGTTCTAGATTCGCCTCAATTCCTCTGTATGTGAATATATACCCCCAAAATTTCTCAGAGCTCACTCCAAACAAGCACTTCGAGGGATTGAGCTTCATGTCTTACTTCCTTAGCATGGAGAAAGCTAGTTATAGGTGGGCTATGTGGTCTTCTACCTCAAGAGATTTGACTAGCATGTCTTCTATGTAGACTTTTACAGTCTGGCCAATTTGATCCGCAAACATCATGTTGACCAATCTCTGGTAGGTGGATCCTGCGTTTTTTAGCCTAAAGGGCATTACTTTGTAGTAGTAAATCTCTCATGAGGTCATAAAGGAAGTCTTTTCCTGGTCTTCTGGGTTCATGAGAATCTGGTTTTACCTGGAGAATGCGTCCATGAAACTAATCAGTTGATGCCTTACCATTGCGTCTACTAGCTTGTGTATGTGAGGCAGAGGGAATGGATCCTTTTGACAAGACTTGTTAAGATCTATGAAGTTTATGCAAACCCTCTACTTGTCGTTCTTCTTGTGGACCACAACGACATTTACCAGCCAATCTAGATGGTGAACCTCTCCGATAAACCCGGCCGCAAGCAGGTTTTTAACCTCATCATTGATGATAGCATCTCGCTCTGGTGCGAACCTTCTCCTTTTTTGCTTCACCGCTGGGTATTCTGGATCTACTTGCAGTCTGTGGACTATGACTTCTGGGTCCATACCTGGCATATCCACATGGGACATGCGAAGCAATCGGCATTTGACCTTAGAAAGTCGATTAGCCTTTGGCGTATGCGTTCCTTAAGCCTTGACCCCACTCTGAGGTTCTTCCTTGGATCTCCAAGTATTAAGGGCACGTCATCCAATTGCTCCACTTCCGGCTCCTCAGTATTCCTTGAGGGAAGTGGTTTCTGTAATTGCTACAAGTGGGATGTTTTTCCCTTAAGGGTAGTCTAGTAACACGACCAGGCATTCTCCTGATCATCTTTGATCTCTTTGATACCCCAAGGTGTCGGGAACTTCAACACTTGATGCAAAGTTGAAGGCACTGCTCTCATATCGTGTATCCAGGGTCTCCCCATGATCATGTTATAGGCAGAAGGGTAGTCTATGACAAAGAATCTGGTGGAGAGATTCATCCCTCCGGCGTATACAAGGAGTGTTATCTCTCCAATGGTATATTTGACCCAAGCCTACGAATGGTGTTGCCTTCTCGGTTAGGGTCTCCTCGGTTAACCCTAAGTCCTTGTATGCCCCTAGGAAGAGCACGTTTGTGGAACTTCCATTGTCGATGAGTACTCTCTTCACCAAATAATTCGCCACCGATAGAGAAACGACCAAGGCGTCATGGTGTGGTGTCAAAACCTTGTCTTGCTCCTCAATTGTGAAGTTGATGGCTTCCTGGTTGTGGCTTTGGCATTTTTCCTCCGGTACACCCTGTCGGTTTGCTGCAACTCTTGTGCTTTTCTTGGCGGCGACATGGGTGATACCGCTAGCATCAGATTCTACTGATATGACATTGATCACTCGGTCGTGTCTAGGTGGAGAGCTCGGGGCTTGGCGTCTACTCAAGCGTCTTTTTCTTGGTTTTTAGAGAGGAACTCTCGCAGATATCCCTTCTTAAGTAACTCGTTTACTTCTATTCTCGGGGATACGTAGTCCTCTGTCCTATGACCATGGTCATTGTGGAAATCACACCATTTGTTAGGGTTTCGGTAGTGATTGGGTGACTTCATATTTTGCGACCATCAGACTTGGTTTCCCATCTCCTTCAAGATACTGACAAGTTCCACTCTAGATATTGATAAATTCGATATGTCTGGCCAGGAGGTAACTGCGGAGAACATGTTGCCCTCCGGCTTACCCAGAGGGCTTGGTCCACCGTTTGCACCTTTGATTCTGTCTTCTCCTGGAGGTCTCAGATAGGTTTTATCGTCTCTGACTGTCTTCTCGGTTCTTACGACCCGAGACTTCTGCCTAGCGACCAGATCTTCTTCCCATTTGATCAGCGCCTGGGCACGAGAGAGTACGTCTTCCATCATCTTGCATTGGTACTTGGTCAATTCCTTGTACAGGTCCCCATCAGGAAGGAATCCTCTCTTAAAGGCAGAAATTGCGGTTATAACGTTGCAATTGGGTATGGTAACCTTTTTCTGGTTGAAGCAGTGCAGGAAGCTTCGAAGTGGTTCCGCCTTATGCTGCTTGATCTCATAGAGATCATCTGCTGACTTGGGGGGGGGGTNTTCTATGAAAAAATCAGTCAGATTGGCGAAAAATCCAACGCTTTCGGTTGGAATCTTGATGAACCATTGCAGGGAGGCGCCTATTAGACCAGATCCGAACCCCTTGCCCATAGCGGCTTCCCTGTGTTCCTTTTGGATTGCCACGGTGAGCATCTTCTGCCTATATTGTGCAATGTGGTTGTTCGGATCGGAAGTTCCGTCATACGGTTTGATGAAAGGAAAAGTGAACTTCCTTGGCATGTCAACAAGCACAACCTCGTCTGTGAAAGGAGTTTCGGCGTAAGAGCTTAAGGCACTTCTTCTTAGAGGAGGTGCGACACCTAGAAGACGTTCAACTATTGACTATAACGCCTCAAACTTTCTGGAGAACATCCACTCCAGGCGTATGGCTTCGTCAGACTGTGGGGTGAGATTTGCGTCCTGTTGTTCCTCTACCTCAATGAGTTCTTCCCATGCCTGAGTGAGATCCTGATTTCCCTGGATCCTTGTCACCGTCGGACCACCAATTTCTCTAGAGTTATAGGTAGGGGGAGTGTAATACCCCTGATCAGGATTAGGTCAAAGTCAACTAATCTATCGTGCAACAATCAAACAAGAACATGCACGACAAACCAATTAACCTTAACAAAATGTCCCGACCGAAGATGCTGCAACTATGTTCTCAAATACTCGACTGAGGTTCCCAGAACAAATTCGGAATCCCAAGATCAAACATTCGAGAACATGTATCTTAACATACCCAAATTAAGGCTTTGCAACCCGCTTTCAAAAACGCTAATTAGTTCATCCCGGACGAGGACTAGTACCATATGGAACCCAAGTATTTGACAAATATACTTTATTCATATAATACTTAGGTTCAAATACATAAAATATATATACGGTCGACCATTTCTAAACTGTTACTTATTAAAATACATACTCACTTACAAAAGGCATAAACGCTACGCCAACAACACTGCTCCTTAACCCAACATATATTCACTAAGGCTTACCTGCAAAACAAAGAGTCTAATAAGTAACTAATTTGTTCATTGAGTCGGGTTCCCGAATGAGTAAGTCATNCCCCCCCCCCCCCCGCAATATGCATTAATCAATCAATCATACGATCCAACGATCAATTATCTCAAGCAATATGCAATGCATTAATTAAGCCATAAAGATATTTTCTAATCATCCACTTTCGTTGCCTCAACCACTCGTCCACTCGAAACCATCCATCATCATCAAATCATCCACAAGATATCAACCAGATATCTTCCAAATAACCACCACTTATCCTCTAGGTTAGGCAGGTTGCCGGGTCGATCCAGGGTCTCACTCTGAGCCCAAGATTTCACGATGCTCGACAAGGGTCTATCACCAATGTGAGACAACCATAAGCCGGTCAAAAAGACACACGAAGCTTATGGTAGCTCACACCCCAACTGCATCGTCATGCAACAAGCAATTCCCAGAGATCACCCCGGGCAGTGCTCAATGTCTAGCCAGGGAACAAGTCCCATCTAGATCACCGGGTTGAGGAGTCCCATCAACCATAACAACAATCAACAACACCATCGCATTTCGGGTTCTTCACCAAGTGAACCCGATATGATACATGCACATACATATTATACCCTTCGAGCCAAAGCCCGAACGATATAACGCAATCATGCAACATAACTATCATGTTATATCCTCCGGACTGAGGCCCAAACGATATAACTCAATCATGCAATTCACAACATGCATTATATATATGCTATATCCTCCGAGCCGAGGCCCGAACGATATAGCCCAATATCTCTCACAACAATATGTACCACATAATCAACGTCATCAATTATCATGCATCATACAATCACATAATCATCATACCATCATATTATTCAGATTAACCATTTACCTATGTCCGCACCATTTATTCATCCATTTCATACTTATACAATTCAACATGCAACACACAATATCCTTGTTTTGCAAGCGCTAACCGCATCTAACTATTCATCCTATAACCGAGATTCACCTGGAATTTTGAATGGTCTAGCGTTATAACGGCTTGCCCTTTCTTGGTTCTGTTTGCTTCTACTTCGTGATTGGTTTCCTTGAACCTCTAACGAAATAACTTAAAGATTTAGATTTCCGACGTTCGGATCATCGGAAATAATTAAGTTACTTAATCCTAATCAAAGGATTTGATTCTAGTCTAATATTTAAAAACTAAACTATAAATTAAATCTAGGTTTATGACTTACCTTTTGTCTTGCTAGGTTATTAGATTCCAAGAGACTTACTAAGATGATAATAACTAAAAGGATGAGAGGGGCTTTATATAGAAAGGGGATGGACGTGAGGGTGGGGTGGGGAAAGGAGGTGGCCTCCCACCTTGACTCACCCATATCATGGCATTTCTTAGTTGTGCCATCCAGTTACTTGGTCTGTTTGCTTCCGCTTCCAAATTTATCTAGACATACCGAAATAATTTTTGTTTGGTTTTTATCATACCAAAAATAATTCGAACTGGTCGGAAAAATTATTTCTTCAACCAAAATATTATTTTCTCCTTCCAAAATATTTATAAATTATTTCCAAAGTCATTTGTCCTTAACGACTTAAGAATAATTTCCTGATCAATTTTTTCACTCGTATAGGGAATTTTAAGCTGAACCGTTGGTATTTTAGATTCACAAAATTTCTCGAGGAACCTTCCCGTACCATCAGTTTCTCACTATATCCAACTTCAAATTATTTTTTCTTCTCAAACAGCTCAATTGAACTAGACTTCCATTTCACACCACGTAGCCAATCACTCGCCAAATCTTACGGACGTTCTTTAACAGCATTTCGCAAGCCTCTTCAAACTGTCTTGAGAAACTAATCTCTCGACCAATATAACATGTGTCCCGACCAATTTAACATGTGTCCCGACCATGGCTACTTGGCTAACTCCTATGGACTTGGACTCCTCTTATACAACATTTCTTCTTCCATTCTCGATCTTCTCGCTAACTAAGGAATTTCCCGATAATGCTCATCTCGGCCATTCGATTCCAGCACAATTTCCTCATGCCAGAGGCGTTCACGGGCTTTACCCATACTTATTTTTTTGTTGGAATGTAAAACTTTATTTCCACCAAAAACTATACAAAAAATTGAATGTTTAATAGGAAATCAACCAATTGAATAAAAAAAACTAAAGAATGCTAATCTCTGGAGGCCAACCAGGTGGTGAGAAGGTCATCTGGCTGATTTGGATTCTTAAGGGAAAGAAGCTTGTTACGAATGAGTTTATCGTGGATCCTTGATAAAACCGAAGCAGAAAGGGGAGCATGACCATGACGTCTCCTATTCCTTTCCGACCATACACCATAAACTGATGCTTGAAAAGCTAAGGAGACAAGGAAGCGAACCTGTTTCTCCAACAGATTAGAAGAAAGCAAACGCAGTATCGCCGACCATTGCCGCGTGAACCGAAATCCCAGCAAACGCAATGACAATGTACGCCAAATCGCCGCAGAAAAATCACAGTCGAAAAAAAGATGATTCCTTGTCTCCCAAGGATGCGAGCAGAACGCACAAGCGGGAGAGACATTGAAACCCCATGATGCCATACGATCACCCATAGAAAGCCTATCCCGAGCAGCAAGCCATACCAAGAAAGCATGTTTTGGAATGGCATTTTTAAACCAGACTCCCTGCGTCCACTATAAGGTTGGAGACGGAGTACGAATCGAATGCCAAACTTTCTTAGTCAGAAACTCTGTAGTAAATTTCTCACCATTCTTCCAAAGGACAATATCACTTCCTCGGGCCACAGATGGCTGCTGAACAGCCTTGATGGCTTGAGCAATAAGGCGTAGATGATCTGATCGGAACCGGCGAGCTCGCCAGGCCACTGCCACCGCATCAAAGACCGTCACGGAAAGACTTACTCCCAAATCACAAGGGCCTCGGGACCCCGTTATATCAATGAGTCTGCCAATAGGTAACCAACTGTCAAACCAGAAAGATGTTGATTGGCCATCGCAAACTTCAACTTTAATAAACTGAAATGCAACAGACTGGAGTTTTAAAACCTTCCGCCAATTCCACGAACCTGTATTATTAGAGGCATTCCACAACGAGCCCTCGCGCAAGAGATAACGCTTAACCCAATCCACCCTCAAAGATTTGGCCGAAGAGACAATACGCCAGAGAAGTTTTAAGCCAAACACCACATTAGCCTCAGCTAGAGGCCGAAAACCCAACCCTCCTTCAGACCGAGGCTTACAAACATCCTCCCATGAGACCTTGTCACATGATTTCTTGAGATATGAACCTGACCATAGGAAAGCCCCACATAAAGAATCTATCTCGCGCAAACACCGCCGCGGCAAACGGAAAGCCGAAATCCAAAACTGCGTAATACTTACAATCACTGACATCAACAACTGGAGATGGCCAGCGAACGGCAAAAACCGGGTGGATCAAGACATAAATTTAGCGCGAATCCGCTCTAAAAGAGGCTCATAATCAGCAGATGTCATACGCTTAGTAGTCAAAGGCAGACCAAGATATCGCACCGGCAAGCGTTCATATTTGAGGCGATACCGAGATACAAGCTCAACACAAACAGCTTCCGGCACACCCGCCATGAATAATGAGGACTTCTCTAGACTTATGCAAAGACCAGAGATAGACTCAAAGTAATCAAAAATCCGAATAACCTGTTCCACAGCACGAATAGTCCAGTCCATAAAAATCATAATATCATCTGCGAAACACAAGTGAGTGAGACTAATAGCCCGACAACGCGGATGATACCTCAGCAGGCCCGTAGCAGATTTCTTGTTCAATAGCACCGAAAGAACATTCATAGAGATGACGAAAAGATAAGGCGATAGAGCACATCCCTGCCTTAAACCCCGTTTACTCTGGAAAAAACCCGCCAATTCTCCATTGACTTGAACCGAAAAGGAGGCAGTGGAGATACATGTGTGAATCCACTTGACAAAAATCGCAGGCAGACCCATCGCTGTGAGCACCGAGATGAGGAAGTCCCATTGGACTGAGTCAAACGCTTTCGCAATATCAATTTTCATCACCCCGCTCGAAGATATATCTGGCTTATGGTAGTCTTTCACCAACTCTGTTGCTAATAATAGATTTTCCAAGAGAAGCCTATCTTGGACAAACGCGGATTGATTTGGCATAATGAACTCCGGAAGCACACTCTTGAGTCGGTTTGCCAAAATTTTTGAAATAACTTTGTAGAGAATATTGCAACAAGATATAGGATTATGCTCTTTCATCTCTAAGGCATCTGGATGCTTGGGAATAAGAGCAAGAATTGTAGAATTAACTCCTTTCGGAAGAAAACCATTCATGAAAAAAGATTGGATGGCAACAACTACATCCTTCCCAATCACTGACCAAGCTTCTCTATAGAACTCCATAGTAAAACCATCTGATCTAAGTGCCTTGTTAGAAGGCATGGAGAAAATAATGGATTTTACCTCCTCCGCAGAGACAGACTCAACTAGACGACAACAATCAGACTGAGCACAACGTAAACCAAGCAGATCGCGTAGCTCTTCCACCGAAATGCCTTCGTAGGACGCAGGCATAACCTGCAAAAAAGACTTAAACCAATTCTCCGTCTCAGTTTTGATTCCCGCCGAATCCGTAATCAACTCACCTGCTTGTGTTCTCACCACCTTAATCGTATTCTTGGAGTTTCTAGCTTCAACCACCTTATGGAAATATTTCGTGTTCTGATCACCAACCTTCAACCAGTGAATCCGAGATTTCTGCCTATAAAACGACTCTTCCAGGAGAGAAAGAAAATGGCAACGAGCAGAGGCTGTCCATTCTTGGTCAAAAGCTAACGCAGACGGAGTCTCCAACGCCACAACCTGCTTTTCACACAACTCCGCATATGCCTCTCGAACCCTGGATGGCAAGTGGCCGAGTTTTTCACGATTCAACTTACGCAAGTGGAACTTCAGCTGCTTTAGCTTCCGCAAAAACCTGAACGGCGCTGTCCGCGAGTAGAAAAGTGCATCTGTATCACGCCAGTACTCTGCAATCAATGGCAAAAACTCACTTAACTGACCCAGCATATTGAAGCATTTAAACGGCCTACGAGTAGAGACAAGTAGATGATCATCCAATGAGACCACACATCTTGCATGATCTGAAACACCTCCAGCCTCGAACAATGCAGAGGAAGTTGGGAAAGAAGAAAGCCATTCGTCCCCAATAAGCGCTCTATCCAACTTTTTTCTTATAGGAGAACCCTCCTGATGATTCCACCAAGTGAACTTCATGCCTTGATAAGCCAGATCAGACAAACGACAGAAAGAAACCACATTCTGAAACTCCCGCATCCCATTAGAGGTATCACGACTTTCAGAGTGTTCATCCATATTCAGTGTCTCATTAAAATCCCCTAGAACAATCCATGGCTTACTACTGAACAACGGAGAAGTGGAATGCTCTCGCAAGTCTGCCCATAACTCCTGTCTCTCCTCTGGAAAGTTATAAGCATAGACAAACGAGCAGAAAAAATTCCAATCTCGCGCTGGTACCGAAATTGCACAAGTGACCAGCTGAGCAAATTTAAACATCAGAGTGACGACCACTTCATCATTCCACATAACCCAAATTCTGCCAAGCCGATGAGATTCATAGTTAGATAAGAAAGACCAATCAGCAAACTGACCAGACATAATTCACGAAGCCTTTTCCTCTTTAACTCGCGTCTCAAGTAAGCACCCAAAACAAGCTGAAGAAGAAAGCAGCCACTGGCGCAGAACTTTATGTTTATTGTACTGATTAAAACCGTGCATATTCCATGAGAAGAATTTCATAATCAATGCTTCTTGCGAGTACTTTTCTTATCCTTTTGAGAAGACGAAGCCCCACTCAAGACAGAAAAGTCATCCAAGTATCTATTGACCCCTCTAGTAGCACGAGGTGGTCTGATCATCGGTTCAGGCCTCTCTCCCGCTATAGAACTCTCAGCATGACTACCTCTTTCCATTCTAACATTTTTACTCAACAATTTAGATGCCTTCACAGAAGCATCACCATTAGCCATGATTGGAGCCTCTAACTGAGGCTCAGCCACGAGCTCATTAGCTGGAATCAACTCAGCAGCCAACTCCCCCTCTTCAAGACCCTCTAATATAGCAAACCGAGAAGGCGAGACAACAAGATCATCCCTCTCAACCACAGGTGACTGAGGCTGCTCCCCACTACGAGAAGACTTAGCTGGTGATACGGTGGTCCACTCACGACTTAACTGTTGCCCATTTTCAAGAGCCAAAACCTGATGAGCCACAAAAACTTCATCAACAAAAGCACTACAAACACCCACGCCCTCAACCTCAGCAGAACCCTCAACCTTATCTCGATCCACCATCGCATCAACACTACCAGAATGTGAACCCACCACAGGTTGTTTCGTAACATCCGCAACTATTCTGTCCAGTACCACGCCAATACTCACATCTCCCTCCCTCTGGAGAATCTTCTTAGGTGTAGATGCAACACCATTGGAGCTACATTTGGCCCTTGTATGACCCCATTTATCACACACCAAACACCTTGGCGGTAACCATGGATAAGCTACTTCTATTTCTGCCGATAAACAATCTTTTGAAGACAGCTTAAACTTCCGAGGCAACTCCTTTGTAAGATCGACATCGACCATTACACGCGCCACCGCAAGATTCTTACAATCCAATGTGCTTGGATGGAGTCTCCTTGGATCCCCCACAAAGCTTGCCACCAGTTCAAGACCCTTATCCGAATATAGCCTCTCTGGAACATTCTTAAAGTCCACCCAAATCAGAATTGAAGTCAGAGACGGTTCAACCTCACCTCCAACTTTCTTCCACATCGACAAAACCATCGGAACACCGGCGATATTCCAAAAGCCTCGACGAAGAAGACGATTGCGCAAGGCAGGATCCTCGACCCGAAACCTAATTGATGTATCATCAATAACAAAGACATCAATCCGAGTCCTCTTCTTTCCGACTGGCCAAATCTTATTAACAATCATGTGTATTTTTGCGATGTGCGGCACCACATCCAAAAATCGACCCACCAAGAAGCTCTTCCACAGGTGGTTCTCATCCGTCAGAACATCATCTGGAATATCAATCACCGGCGAGTCACCGGACATAAAAACAGAGAGCTCCCTCTTAAGAAGCCCTCCAGTAGAAGCTCGAACAATAGAAGCCCAAGATGGTTGAGTATAAGGCGGAATGGACGACCCTGGATCCACCGGAGAAGACCCAACCAACGCCATGACCACCGGCGGCCTGATAAGTGGCGAGAACCACGAAAGAAAAACCTAGATACCTCAAAATCGCCTCCAACGAAACCCTCCGAGAAAATCGCTTAAAAAATATTTTATCTAAAGAAAATCTACTTTTTTACCCATACTTATTCAATCGTTAATACGTAAATTGTTCACCAAAACCTTCTTTGGTTCGTCTTCTCGGCTATTATCTTTCTTTGGCCTCTAATTGGATCTCATCCATTCTCTTTCCTTCCCTCCTAGTGTTCGGGGTTTCTATCATCTTCTTACATATACTTTGTTGGGGTCGAAAACGGTAACATCGAAATCGAAGCCCGAAACTTCCGGAGGCCTACTTCGAAACGAGACAGAACCAAGCGCGGTCCTTGGAGCCAACTGGCGCCAGGACCAAGCACGGTCCTTGGCGCCAACAAGCGCCAAAACCTAGCACGGTCCTTGGCGTTAAATGGCGCCAGGACCTAGCACGGTCCTCGGCGCCAACTGGCGCCAGGACCAAGCACGGTCCTCGGCGCCAACTGGCGCCAGGACCAAGCACGGTCCTCGGCGCCAACTGGCGCCAGGACCAAGCACGGTCCTCGGCGCCAACTGGCGCCAGGACCAAGCACGGTCCTCGGCGCCAACTGGCGCCAGGACCGAGCACGATCCTTGGCGTCAAATGGCGCCAGGACCTAGCATGGTCCTTGGCGCCAACTGGCGCCAGGACCAAG
>OVAN01011254.1:0-14879 GCA_900406275.1 Anastatica hierochuntica
TATATATATATATATCTGTGTGTGTGTGCGGGCGTGCGTACGTGCGTGCGTGCGTGCGTGCGTGCGTGAGCGCGTGCGTGCATGCGTGCGTGCGTACGTGCGTGCGTGTGTGCGTGTGTGTGTGCGTGCGTGTGTGCGTGTGTGTGTTTGTGTGTGTGTGTATGTGTGTGGGTGTGTGGGTGTGTGGGTGTGTGCGTGGGTGTGTGTGGGTGTGTGCTTGCGCGCGTGCGCGCGTGCACGCTTGCGCGCGTGCGTGCGTTCGTGCGTGCGTGCCTGCGTGCATGCGTGCGTGCGTGCGTGCGTGTGTTTGTGTGTGCGCACGCTAGTTTTATAGAAATTATGATATATCTATAGAATATTTATATAAATGTATTGATTGTATATTAAATATTTTGTAATAAAAACAATAATTAATCTTGATTTACAAGTTTTTTAAATTGTATATATATGTGTGTGTGTTAGTTTTATGAAAATTATGATATATGTAAAAAAATATTTATAGAAGTGTAGATTGATTGTGTATTAAATGGTTTCTATAAAAAGCCAAAATTAACTTTGAGATACAAGTTTTTAAATTTTTTATATATATATGTCACTTGTAAACATCCAAGATTCATACGGATACAAAAAAATTGTCGATGACTCTGAAAAACTGACTTTGATTTAATCCGACAGTTTGTTTAGATTGTTGACAATCTTTTTTTTTCTAAATGCTTCAGCATCAAATTATTTTCTACGAGATTATTTATGTATGACTTTTATTCGCTGAAATCGATTCACAAAGAGTAATTGGATTTGAATTTGATTTCTATAGTCCTACCCGAATATTCTTTTTTTTTAGTTGTTCGGAAGTATGTACTATTTATACGATGCCTCTTTAGAATATGATATTGGGTAGAACAAAGAGACCATTTATAAAGGAGATGCTGTCCTATATTTGATATGGAAATACTATTATACGATGCCTCTTTAGAATATGATATTGGGTAGAACAAAAAGACCATTTATAAAGGAGATGTTGGTCCTATATTTGATATGCAAAATGAGGTCTAGATTTGCATCCATAATATGCTAGGATCTATTTTTGTTGTGTATGTTATGACATGAGTTCAAAGCATTATCATTTTATGTTTGAGGATAAATTGGTACTTGGCAGAACATGCAACCAAGTGAGGTTAGTTTAGAGAAAGCAGGAAAGCTCTTGTCTGACGAAATATGATACGAAGTGAAAGATCTAAGAAGAGAATTCAACCATTTAGCCAACATTAGATGAGAAAGGAGATAAAAGTTTCAGAGACATACGAACTCAATAAGGCTCAAGGGGATCTTGGTAGAACGACGTAAGCTAGACTTTTTCATTCTAAAAAAACAAAAGGATACAAAATCATCTCATTAACTTTTTACAACATTTTAGATTAAAATTATTACTAATAAATAAAATTTTGTAAGAAAATTGTTCTGAATATATCAATTTTATAATCCTCTCATATCAATATAAATAAAAATATATATAGAATACAAAATTATATAAAAAATTCTATTATTTATTTGAAGAGTTTGATTAAAAAATTAATCGGATACAAAAGTATCTAATATGTGTATTAAAGTATACATTTAATGAAAATTTGACTTTTCCATAAAAATGTATATTTAAAATTTTGTTAAATTTGATATACAAGTCTAGATTAATAAAAATGATTCATTAAATTAAATAACTTTGGACTTAAATTATAGTTTTCATATAGTTTATATTTTATTTTAAATTTCTACGTTAATTAATTTTTTGTCTTAAATTAATAAGATTTTATGGATATTTCTTTTTTCCGGATAAATTAATAGTCAAGAAATTCCACCGAAATACTATATATAAACATCCCATGTTCATATATTTCTTACACCGAAAAATAAATAACTACACTAGCGAAATCAAACTATTTTCTTTGTTTTGACAATGGTTATTAATATTGTTGATATCCTTCTCCCATAATGATTTGGTTGCTTTTTATCTCATATTCATACTATGAGTGTTGAACGTCTTTCAATACCGGAACAGTGCGGTTTGTTAAATATGTCACCACTCAAGACAATTTTTGTCGTTGGTGTTTTATAAAAGTATAAAAGTAAAAAATGTGAAAATAGCTTATGTTATGAACTACATAGTGCGTTCTGTATGTACCAATTTTGTCGTGGTTTATTATTATTATCTTTTTATTTATTCTAAAGTTATATTAAATAACTAATCAAATAACTTTTTTTAAATTTACGTATTTTATCCAAAAAAGAAAAAATTTATTTCGAAACTCTTAAATTTTAAAATAAGCATTCAATATTTAATATTTTTTATTTCGTACCGCATGTGTGATTGTTACCATTTAAATATCATTGCACACTATATATTTCGCACAAAACACACCTACTCGCACTGTACATTTTTTACGTATAAACCACACTCAAACCGTCCCGTACCATTTACATTTTTCATCTCACACTATATATCTCGCTGTTACTATTCAGAGTCTCAGAGAGTTTTCATGCCCGCACAAGGTGCGGACCGGTTAGCTAGTTTGTGATTAAAAAAGAATATTGAGAGTTTTTTTTGGCATCTGGTGTTATTATTATCCGTTAAACCGAGAAGATACAGCTTTGTCGAACAATCATAAGACGACTACCTAACCGTTATAGAAACCGATTAGATATCACAGACAATAGGCGACTATTTAATCGTTATAGAAACCGGTTAAATACCACAGACACCAGGCCAAACGAGGGAGCCATTCAAAGACTACTAAAACCATAACCATGGAGAGTGAGATAACTATGACTTCAAACACAACGACCTGTCTTAACCAAAAGCATATGCGACTGCGAAATTCCACGCGAGAGCTAACAGAACAAGGGAATTCGAAGCTGGGATAAAGGACATGAGAACCGGGCGATCCCAAAACCATAACACCACGAGAAATCTAGGCGCGAATCAAATACCGAACTCAACTAACACCAGCAACAACGGCAACACACGTAGACCACAAAGACGCAGAAAAGAAAGATCAACCCTGAAAGAGAGCTCAACTGACACAATGCGATCAAAATCAGTCAGGTTCAAGGGATACCAATGATCTGAAACCAGGAAAACGACGACTAAGATCAGCAACTCCTACACGCGGACACAACGAACCCTACTCTGCCATCTACAAACAGAGGTCAAGCCACCTCCTCGCAAGAGAGGAATTGAAGATCGAAACCACTGCAAGCTTAGAAACCAAATCCAAAGGATCGTAGATGACTCTGCAGCGATTTAGTATCTGGTAGCCGAACCCTAATCACAGCCTAACCTTTCTCTTAACACTGGTTTGGGGAGCAAAACGTTCAGAGACGTAAGACAAGGGAACCGTGTCAAGGCCAAGTAACCCTCACACTCATAACGAAAGCAAAACGAAAGGCCCTAAAGAAAGAGCAAAACAAACAAAGGCATCGAGATCCTCCTATTTCTTTCACTTGCGCTAAATCCTCCATTTACATCAGGATTGGACCGTCGAGATGGTGGAAAATGAGGCTCAATGATGGATTTGTCATGAAGGAAGAAGTCTCCACAGCTCCAAAAAACCAGGTCTGTCGGAAACAAGCATTGAAAATTTCCGATGAAATGCCGCCCCTAAAGCTCCACGGACACCAAACATCCACTCCTGGGCGCTTCACTACTTTTAAGAGCATTCTATACTTTTAACTAACTTGAAATTGTTCTATACATATGTGTGTGTATATATATATATATATTTTTTTTTTTTTTGTTTCTCGAGTAGCGTTTCTTCTTGCTTGTAGACACCTTCACGTTTCTTGTGCCTGGACTTATCACTTCTCGAAGGCGTAAGAGCAAGTCCGATTTCAAAGCAGTGAGATCTGAAGTTTCTGGCTGTTAAGGTCTTTCCTTTGTTTCGGTCGACTATTGAAATGATTGAATAGTTATAGCTTTTGTTATTGCTCTTCACTGGGGATTCAGAAACCTTTGCTTTCCTTTATGAGCAATTGACTGCGGCTGGATGGGGATTTCAAGTTTCTTAGAAGAAAATCAGTCATTTCGAGAGAGCTTAAACTAATTGGATACAGCCGTGATGGGTGGGCTTTGCTCGAGGAGTTCCTCTGTAAATAACGCTCCTGGCGGAAGCTTCCCACATGTTAATGGTCATCTAACTAATGTCTCTGAGGTGATTTTCCACAGACCCAAAGATGGTGATGTAGATAAGCCCCCATCAGAATCATTTTCGTTTCCTTCGGGTGGATCTCATCCTCAAAATATAGAGGATGGGATTCCTCGTTTATCGCGGGTTTTATCTCACAAATCCAGATCCACTACGTCTAGGCAGTCTGCTGTATCTAAGGTAAGCATTATTGGTTAGTCTCTGCAGACTTGGATTGGTGTTTTCACTAAGGCTTTTCTTTTTATAGGTTTCAGAGGTAAGCTCTCTTTTGGGCAAGGCTGGTACTATGGGACTTGGTAAAGCTGTCGATGTATTGGACACTCTCGGGAGTAGCATGACGAGTCTGAATCTTAACGGCGGATTTTCTTCTGCAACCACAACAAAAGGGAATAACATCTCCATCTTGTCTTTTGAAGTCGCTAATACTATTGTTAAAGGCGCCAATCTTATGCATTCTCTTTCAAAACATAGTATCACACATTTAAAAGAGGTAGTGTTACTTTCGGAAGGTGTCCAAAACCTAATATCCAAAGACATGGATGAATTGTTGAGAATAGCTGCTGCAGATAAAAGGTAACATTATGCTCTCTACACTCTTTTTCATTTCTAGTTTTGTGATAAGTCTCATTTATTGTAAACAGAGAAGAGTTGAGGATTTTTTCTGGAGAGGTGGTGCGTTTTGGGAACCGTTGCAAAGATCCTCAATACCACAACTTGGATCGGTTTTTTGACAGGTTCCAATATGATCGTATCACTTTCATCTCACAGATTGTCTATTCTTCTGGGGAAGTATCTGATCTTGCATTAGTTCTATGTTGATTTTTTAGGTTTGTCTCTGAATTTACACCCCAGAAACATTTGAAACAGGAAGCAGAAACCATAATGCATCAGCTGATGACATGTGTGCACTTTACGGCTGTATGTATTTTCATGCAAACTGGTTATAATTGCTTCTGATTGACTCTCAATGGCGACGTACTCTGACTTTCAGGACTTGTATCATGAACTCCATGCACTGGATAGATTTGAACAAGATTACCAACGTAAAATCCAGGAAGAAGAGAACCCAAGCACCGCACCACGAGGTTTATAGTCGGATACGGATCTCTCTCTTACTTCTGCTATTTGTTGGTTACCTTTCAAATTTCTCTTCCATTTGTGCTATTTCTATGTAGGTGTAGGAGATACCCTCACCATCCTGAGAACGGAATTAAAGAGTCAGAAGAAGCATGTACGGAACTTAAAGAAAAAGTCTCTTTGGTCTAGGATCTTGGAAGAGGTAATAACGGCTGTAAACTGTTAAGCCAATAATATTTCCTTTTTTGGGAAGTTGCTTGGCTCATCTGGATTCCATTGTTAATTCTTTAAAATACTAATAATGCTAAGGTGATGGAGAAACTCGTAGATGTTGTCCATTTCTTGCATTTAGAGATTCACGAAGCCTTTGATTGTGCAGGTGAGGCTCGATTATTGGATTAAGCGTTGTCTTATTTCAGTTTTCGGGAAGACCGACGATTTAGTTTTTTTTCTTGTGCCTAATATGCAGATCGTGAGAAGCCTGCAAACAACTTGCCAATCAATCATAAACAACTGGGCTCTGCTGGTCTTGCCTTACACTACGCCAACATCATTACTCAAATCGATACTCTTGTAAGTTATTATTCTTTTTTATCACTTGGTTTTACTTTGGTATTTGTCTTGTCGTCAAACCTCTAGTAGCCTGGGATTGTGAATTATGTTTCATTGTTTCTTGTATCTCATGGCTATCTGATCTTTATTTGCAATCTACCACTAAGCATTCCCAATAGAAATATCAATTTCATTGGTCCCATATCGATGAACGTCCGTGAAATTTATTTCATAAAAGGTTATTTTCCCTTCTCTTTGAGTAGGTGTCCCGGTCTAGCACAATGCCTGCAAGCACAAGAGATTCTTTGTACCAAGGTTTACCCCCAAGGGTAAAATCTGCTTTTCGGTCTAGAATACACTCCTTCCAGGTTAAGGAAGAGGTATGAGTATTTTTCCAAACTGCCGACGATGCTTTTGTGCTCGAAAATGAATTTATGACGTGTACTGTTACTTGAAATGTATTCCTGCTCACCGCACTGTATCTGTATTTTCTTTTTCTTTACTAGCTCACTGTTCCTCAAATAAAAGCCGAAATGGAAAAAACATTGCATTGGCTTGTTCCTGTTGCTACAAACACAACCAAGTAAGTTTCTGTGATGCTTTCTTTCTCATTATCTTGGTTTGAGGTAATCATTAGAACACTGCTCTCACCTCAAGCATACATTTTTTAGCGGGTCGATGGAATGGTATCTGTTCTCTCAACTAAAGCTTGTTTCACGTTACAAATTCCCCATAGCTTTAGATATTAAAGTGAATCAGACTTATTCTTTTGTTTTACTTCTTTTTCTCAACCAGAGCGCATCACGGATTTGGATGGGTTGGCGAATGGGCAAGTTCTGGGTAAGCCCTGAGGACAAGCTTGATTCTCTTTGTGCGCTGCATATATGCATAAAGTCGTGTTCCTTGCTTAATACTAAATTAATGCAAAACAATTTCAGGTCAGAAGCCAACCAGAGACCTGCAGGCCAGACCATTTTAAGGATAGATACACTTCACCATGCAGATAAAGAAAAAACGGAGGCTTACATATTAGACCTGGTGGTGTGGCTTCATCATCTCGTTACCCAAGTCAGGGCCACTACCGGTTATGGCCTAAGATCTCCGGTTAAATCTCCAATCAGATCACCTTGCCAGAAGACAATCCAACTCTCCAGCAGTTCACACAACCCAAGTCTGGGTTCTCCATTGCTGACTATGGAGGATCAAGAGATGCTCAGAGACGTGAACAAGAGGAGAAAGACGCCTGGAATAAGCAAGAGCCAAGAGTTTGAAACAGTGGCAAAAACACGGCTTTGTAAGCACCACAGACTGAGCAAAAGCAGCAGCCACTCTCCGATGCTGGGTGAAATGATGAAGAACCAGAAGGATACTTTCTCAATCAGAAGACCCTCTTCTGTTCCCATTATTGATTTTGACATTGATCGCATGAAAGCCCTCGATGTGATTGATCGCGTGGACACCATTGCAGCTTGTAGTTGACTACTTTCAAACATCATCTCAGTTCAAAATTGGGATTGGATGGAATGTACGTAGCAACCATCCTCCCTTATCCACAAATATTGATAATATGAAGAACGAGGGTGTGATTGGTCCCATGGATGCACCATTGAACGAGGGTTCAATAAAGTTTGGCGGAGGTTAGTTATATTTTACACTTTATGGGTTTTGGTTTTGTAGCATTTTCTTTGTATTGTTTCTTCTTGTTGTAGTTGTATCGTGTACATACAAGAGATGTTAGTACGTAGTCATTTGGATAATAACTAAATACAAAAAAGCTTTTTTTCCTCCAAGTGAATAATGCTCATCTGTGGGGCTTATATAATTTTAGCTTTATTAATATTATAGCTTGAGCTTTACATCTGTGGAAGGTGGTGAATCTCTTCTCTGAAATTTCTTTTTAAAAGAAAATGGGAGGACAAATCTAAACCATCTCTTTGGCGTTTTTCAGATGATGGCTCACGCTGATCCGGAACAAGCATCCTCCGTTTTATTTGGAAGCGGAGTAGTGTTAAGGTTTACAATGCTCTAGATCGGTTACCAACGAACATACTTAAACATGCGGCTTGCCACAAAAGGATCATATGCACACATTCTCCAATGTACTCTATGCTAATGATCCAAGGAACTCGTTTTGATAGCTCCTGCAAGGCTGATGTGACTTGGGATTATTTTGCGGTAATATGTCAGGTGGTCTTACTTGAACGGCTGACAACCATCCAGTCTTTTCCCTATTACACAGGGAAGTAAAGGCGTTGGAACATTTTTTCGCTTTTTTATTTCTAAAAATAATGCTCTATCTTTTTTTAAAAAAAATCGTCTCAATTACTAGTATGCCGAAGACTTTATTAATCTGCAATAAATTATGCATTTTTGGGGAATCGATCCCCTGACATCATGGTGTAGAAACATTAATTAACCTTTGGTCAACCACGACCAAAGAGGCTTCCACAAATAATGCTAGACCAAATTGTATTAACAAATTTTATTTATTTATTTACTTTTTGGGAGAATTACTATAATAGCACCGATTGTTAAATTTATTATTGTAGTAACACATATTTTCCTTTTATTACCTAAAATGTTTGTAAATACCCCGACCCAATTCGGTTCGAGAATTCCGGTTCGCAGAAAACCGAACAAAAACCCCTAGGTCACCCTGCGTCTCCGCTCTATTTAAAGACGTCGTTAGCTCCTCGGGGAATGCATCATCCAACGAGAAGCGAAGCTCTGCAGAATTCCCGAGAGAAATCCGAGAACCTTAGTCTGTCGAGCCTCCTCCTCGAAATCCGAGCAACCACTGATCGCCTCCGAGCCACTGTTGCCGACGCCGAGTCTCCGCGTTGCCAACACCCTCGAAAATCGCGCCGCAAAGCTTCCCGAGCCGCCGATCGCCGTCATCTCCCTCGAATCTCGCCGATTAGCCGCTTTTCATCACCTCCGAGCCTCCCTCGACGCCGATTCCCCCTCTCCGTGTGTCGCAGCCGCCAACTGAGGCTCCTCCGTTATTGTATCTTCGCCACGATCGCAATTCAAGCCGATCTGAGTCTCTCGCAGCAAATCTCGATCCAATCCGAGGCCCGAGCGTCATACCCGAGCCTTTCCGTGCGCCGCAAGCCTCCTCTGTGCCATCTCTGCCGCCTTCCGATCCTCTGCGTCGCCGATCTTCCCGAGCCATAGCTCTGAGTCGTCGGTTGCGTGAATTCGCGGCTCTTCTACGGCATTTTCGTCGTTTGTGATGTAGTTTCTCGCTTCCGGGATCGTTTTCTGCGTTTCCGGAAGTTCCCGTAGCTTTTCTGTTTCAAGTTTGAGAACTTTCCATTTTTGGAAACTTTCTAATTTAGGCAAGTTCCCAATTTAGGAAGTTTCTATTTTTGGGAAGTTTCGTTTTTAGAAAAGTTACTATTTTGGAAAAGGTTACCTGAATTAGTAGTTTCCTTTTTAGGCAGGTTCCAGATAAAGGTTTGATCCGAGTTCCTTTTTGGTTCATGTCAAGAAGTCCAGTAACCGGTTCAGAAATTCTTCTGCATCTTTTGTATCTGGATTTCAGGCTAAGGTGATGAGCTAAACCCGGAGCTATCCCCCCTGTAGAACTAGTTTAGGATGTTTTCTCTGGTAGTATAGGTTTAACGCATCTTGCTTGATAGTCCTGCTTGAGAGTCGAGTCAATCCTGGTTGATGATTGAGCATGATAGGTCTAAGTTATTGCCTTAGTGTTTTAAGATATTTTGTATGAGATTGGCGTGTGTGTGAGATGGAGATTGTGATCGCCTGTGGAGAGAAAAGGAAATCCTTGAACCATATATACCGGTTAAGTTGAAGTGAAGGAAGCCCGGTGTTACGGAGTGTGGTGCCAGAGGTTTTGTTAAGGCATCTTTGAATGCCATGTTTTGTTCGCGGTATATTAGGTGTCTGTTTGGTGTTAAATGTATGCTGGCTTAGAAGGCATTCTAAGTCTTTTCTGCGGTGTTGCGTGTTTAGCAACCCACCCCCTCGCTGAGTGATTCCCTGTTACTCATCCCTCTCTTTCCCTTGTCCCTCCCCTCTTTGTTTTGCAGGTGAGCATGATGAATAGCTGGAAGATGATGTCTTGACCGGTGTTCATTTTGGGTTCTGGGTTATTTGAAATAAATTTCTCGTAGTACTTATGGACTTGGTTTCTTTTTAGCTGTGTTAAACTCTTTTGATTGTAATGTTGGTTGGTATGGATTTCATTGGTTTTATTTAATAAGTGTTATTCGGTTTTGAGGACTATGTCCCGTTAGATGCTATGATGGTGGTGTGCGGTGTAGTTCTGCGGATAGCATGCGCGGGGGAGACCTTGACGAGGGAAAACCCAGGTGCTAGTGGTTTGGCAGGTAACACGCGTGAAGACCCTGACGAGGCAGAACCGGGTGTTACAAAGTGGTATCAGAGCCTAGGGTTGCCAAATCAGTTCTGACCCGGGAGGCATTTATTAGGAATTCAGTTTTCTATTCGGTTTTTAATGGTTTCCAAATGATTTTGGGGAAGGGGAATTTTTGAAAAGAAAAGAGAACATCGGTCCATCCAGAGTCGATCTTTATTCGTCATAGCTGAGTTTCTTCTTTCTTCCGTCGGAGCGCGTCTAATTCAGGGTTTTCGTTTTTCCAGATGGCTAACACCAGAAGACAGAATGGTAACCAGGCCCGTGATGCGCCCGCTGCTGCCGCCGCTGCTGTCATTGCAGAAGCTTTTGTTGCTGCTGAGAATGTCATCGCTGCTGAGAATGTGGCTGTTGCTCAACCTGAGGGTTCTCAGGAAAGTATCGGAGAAAGTGGGACTGGAAACAGGAACACCGTCAGTGAATCCTGAGCGTCTCAGAGGACCGCGAGATCTGCCACCCGCAAAGCTGCTCAGGATGCCATAACTGAAGCTGCTAGTCTCGCTGCTTGCAATGCTGCGTTGGAAGAAGAGTTGGCCAGGTACCGAGCCAATCAAGTCCAGGCTCAGAGACAAAGGACTGTTGCCAGAGAAGTATCTCATCGAGCTACAGATCTTCCTCCTCTACCGCCAGTCAGAGCACCACAGTTTGTCCCGCCACCCCTGCCAAACCGCTATCATGAGGGACCGTCCTACTAGGATCTGATCAGACAGCTGAGAGAAATGGGGACATAAATGTTTGAAGGGAAATCTGATTCCATTGCTGCAGATGACTGGAAGAGGAAGGTAGAACAGAACTTTGATCATCTTTGCTGTCCGGAGGAGTATCGCTGGGCTCTAGCAGTGCAGTACCTGAAGGGAAAAGCCCTAGTCTGGTGGGAAGGCATGGTAGCCAAGACTCGCGGGGCGTATGAGCTGACATGGGAAGAGTTCAGGACTCAGTTAACGAGGAAGTATTTTCCCCGTGAGGCCATGGACAACATGGAGCACCAGTTTCTGACGATTCTGCAAGGCAAGCTGACTGTTTGCTAGTATGAGGAAGAGTTCAACCGTCTCTGCTATTTCGCTGGCCGCTATCTGGAAGAGTAGGAACTGATCAGGAGATTCTTGAATGGTCTGAACATAGAGCTTCGAAACCACTGCAAGTTGGTGCATTAAGAATTTCTGGATGAGTTGGTAGAGAAGGCAGCTGACCAAGAAAAAGGGCTGAAGGAAGAGATAGAAAAGAACAAACCAAATCTGGCCAGAACCGACACCGCCCCCGATGGCCGTAAGAGGGATTTCAACCGTGCCTTTGGACAGGCGAACGCTCAGGCAGACTTTCGGATCCAATGCTACAACTGCAACCGTTACAACCATAAGCGGAACCAATGCCCATAAAGGCCCACGGGAGGGGTGAACCCACCTAGAGTGAATCTATGCAGACCGAATCCGCCTAGAGTCAACCCGCCGATGGGCAACCCAACGCGAGATTATCCGCTAGTTGGCAACCCGGCAGAGGGTACGAGGTGTTACAGCTGTGGACAGCTTGGACACTTAGCAAGATAGTGTCATGAACCCAGGAACCTGCCTCCTCTGCCACCGCTGCCCCCTCATCAGCAAGCTCCAGCACCTCGGGTCTTTGCCGCAGAAGTGAGAGGGGAAGAAGAGGAACCTGAGGTCACCGTCAATACCGCAAAGGGCTACGAAGGAGTCAAACCCATCGCTAGTATGTTGTTAAACCTTTTCTGTCAATTGGTAGAATCTCGTGAAATTGTGTGCTAAGAGCCCGTCGAAAATAAAGAGTTAAGTCCATAGAATGACTAGGATCGCCATCCTATAGGAACGATAATGGTGGGAGGAGAAGCCGCCTATACCATGTTCAATTCCGGAGCTACAAATAGCTTTGTGAGGCCGAAACTAGTCAAAAGGTGGGACTTCCAAGGCCAATTTTTCCTGAGGAATCGAAGGGTCGAAACGTTGGGCAAGGAGAAGATGGGAGCCACCAGAGTTCATGTGGAAGTCCTAATTGAGATGGAGATTGGTCGATATGACGTGATCCTAGGAATGGATTAGCTTGATCGCCATGGAGTGGACTTAGGTTGCTGCCAAGTCAGAGTAAAGATTCGTGGAGTCAAAGGGGAGACAATTTTTCAAGGAGTCATGACAAGCTCCAGGCTACCAATCATCTCGACGTTGCATGCAGAAGAGCTAATGAGAAAAGGGAACGAGGCTTTCATAGCAACAATCACGGTTACTAAAGAAGGTGATTCAATAGAAATCAAGGGTATCTTAGTAGTCGCTCAGTATGAGGACGTGTTCGAGCCGTTGAAAGGACCGCCGCCAGAAAGAGGAGATGACTTCACCATCGAGTTTGAACCAGGGACGACCCTTGTGTCTCGAGCACCGTAACGATTGGCACCTGCCGAGATGGTTGAGATTAAGAAGCAGCTACAAGAGCTGATCGAGAAAGGCTTCATTCGCCCAAGCAGTTCACCGTGGGGAGCACCAGTTTTGTTCGTGAAAAAGAAAGATGGCACCTTCCAGCTATGTATCGAGTACAAAGATCTGAACAAGGTCACCGTCAAGAACAAGTACCCGCTGCCGAGAATAGATGAGCTGCTGGACCAGCTACAAGAAGCCTCCTAGTTCTCCAAGATCGATATGGCGTCAGGTTACCACCAGATTCGAATTGCGGAGGAAGATGTGCGAAAGACGGCCTTTCGTTCACATTACGACCATTACGAGTTTGTTTTTATGCCATTTGGGTTGACGAATGCACCAATTGCCTTCATGAAGTTGATGAATAACGTCTTCCGGAAGCATTTGGACAAGTGTGTGATAGTCTTCATCGGTGAAATCTTAGTTTATTCAAAAACTCAGGAGGAGCATGCTCAACACCTAAAGATAGTTCTCGAAACGCTAAGGGAGCAGAAGTTATATGCCAAGCTCAGCAAGTGCAACTTTTAGCAAAGGGAAATCGGATTCCTAGGGCATGTAGTCTCAGGATATGGAGTCCCAGTGGATCCTGAAAAGATCGCAGCTATCACCAGTTGGCCGACGCCCACCAATGCCACTGAGGTCTGCAGTTTCTTGGGTCTGGCAGGCTACTACCTTAAGTTTTTTCAAGGATTCGCCAGCTTGGCTAAGCCGATGACTCGCCTTACTGGAAAGGGAGTTAAGTTTGAATGGACAAAGGACTGTTCCAAGAGCTTCAAGGAGTTAAAGGATCGCCTGACCTAGACACCAATGCCAGCGTTACCGAAAGTGGGAAATCCATATCAGGTTTACACCGATGCCTCAGGAATAGGACTGGGGTGTGTTCTCATGTAATCCGAGAATGTGATCGCCTATGCTTCGCGCCAGTTGAGACCCCACAAGACGAATTACCCGACGTACGATTTGGAATTGGCTACAATTGTCTTTGCCTTCAAGATTTGGAGAGTGTATCTGTATGGAGAAAAATTTCAGATCTTCACAGACCACAAGAACTTGAAGTATATTTTTACTTAGCCGGATCTGAATTTGAGACAGCGCAGATGGATTGAGCTTCTGGCCGATTACAACTTAGAGATTGCTTAGCACCCTAGGAAGGCCAACCAGGTAGTAGATGCCCTAAGCCGCAGAAGGATGGATGTGGCAGAGTCAAGGGAGGCTCAAGAATTGGTAGAAATGGTAGCAAGTCTCAGTCTGTGTGCGACTACGGTAGAAGATGGTATGACCGGATTAGAAGCTGCAGACCAAGCTGACATCTTATGGAGAATCCGCCAGGCACAAGTCAAGGGTGAATCACTCCAGGACATGGTCCAGAAGGAAGTAATCGGTTACCACGAGACAACTAATGGAACGGTTATGTTCAGGGACAGAGTTTGCATGTTGAACGACCCGGAGCTAAGGAAGGAAATCCTACAGCAAGCCCATTGTTCAAAGTTTTCGGTTCACCGTGGAAATAGTAAGATGTACAGGGACTTGAAGAGGTTTTACCATTGGAACAGAATGAAAAGAGACGTCGTTACTTGAGTCTCGCAGTGTCAGATGTGCTAGTTGGTGAAAGTAGAATGTCGAGTACTAACTGGGTTACTCCAGGATTTGCCATTACTGATGTGTCAGTATTTTAGTAGGTTTTTAGTACGGTTTTCATTCGAGATCTGTGGTTTTTAGTATGTATTCGAGTTGTTTTGGCGCGGTTTTGTGTTCTTTGTTGTGTTTACGGGATTCGAGCTTGAGTGTGCGAAAAGGAAGCATTTTGGATGGATTTCAAGCCTCGAAGGAAGTGTTCGCGCAAAGCTGGAAAATGCCCAGATTTTTGGACACAGATCGACCGATCCAGGGACATGGATCGATCGATCTCTGTCCTGATTTTCAGACCGATTTTACGAAGAACCGGACTGAACTTAATTCAAACCGGATTTCATCAAAAAGACCTAGACTCGAGTTTTCTATGTATTATGCAGTTTTTGAGACTTTGAGAGCAGGGAGAGAGAGTTTGTAACCTAGGGAGAAGAAGTCTTTTGTTCTTCAATTCGAGAAGTCTTCGGAACCCTATTTACTCTTGTTTTGCTTAATACAATCATGTCTCTCTTGAAATTGATATGTGTTTTTGNTTTTATCTATGAGTGAGTAGTCTGTTTGTTGGGTTTAGGGTTCTCACAGAGGGGATTCATGATTTGTTGATAT
>OVAN01011255.1:0-14879 GCA_900406275.1 Anastatica hierochuntica
TACCTGGGAGATCGTGAATGACGTGATGAAGTGGGATTAAGCAGTTAATGGATGCTTTCTACCTTTTCAAATCAGAGCGGTTCCCCAGGCAGAACCCTTCGACACCTCTTAATCTAAACCGTCAGATCAGAAGCAGAGGATCATAGCCGTCCATTTGAGAACAAACCAAATCTCCACGTGGAGATCGATGGCTATCTGTTCAGGCTGCGAAATCTTCATCGATCTTGGAACAGATATCGTGTCGAGGCCCAGCAAGACTTTCGGCCCTAGACACTGGGAGCAATTGTTGGGCCTAGATTTCGCAGGCCCATTCGAAAGATTTAAAACAAGAGGCCGAGACGAAGACATGGGTCGTAGGCCTCGCGGAATAGCATCAACGAAGCATGAAACGACGTCGGCGATAGGGTCAAAGGAGGAAAGCTGTTGCCGAGATCTCAGGAGAAAGAATCTGGAGAAGTTGGAGCCTATATCGCTGAAGCCTGGGCGAATATAAGGAGAGAGGGAGGCTTCAAGAGGGGGATCTTCCTTGGGAGAGAAAAAACCTAATTAGAGAGATCATTGAGAATTCCTTTTCTTTCGAATCTTTTCGGCGGACAGCCTTCGATCATAGAGAGAAGCCTCATTTTTATTAAAGCTCACAATCTTTTGTAAATTTTTATCAATAAAAGTAATAATCCAGAGTCCGAATTCGTTATTCTTCCATCAATTTAGCTAGAACGGGATTCGTTCCACTTTGTTCCACGAATTATATTCTTCTTTTCAATCTGATAATTGATTGTGAGATTTAGCTCTCACAGACGTGGTCCAAGAATTTGGAAGGGGAGAGCCGTCATAATATCTGAAGTAGATAGTTGCAAGTTGCAACCATTACTGGTTCAACACGTGGATATCTCACTTTTAGCCAAACTACTTTGGTAATCATAGTTTTACTTATGATTACTAATCTAAATTCAAAAATAGCACGATAGTTATATATAAAAAAGCATGATGTTGCATTGTGATTTTACAAAGGTTTATAAGTCACGTTAAATCGTGATTTATGTTCTTCAAAATTATGAAATCCTGAAATCAAATTCTTCTTAATAATCCTAAAGAAAACCTGCTTATTACTACTTGTTCATGTCAACACAACACAGACTAGAAATTGCATGACGCATGTTAGCAAGTTTTAGCATATGTTTGCCGATGCCAATAACCATTAAAGACATCTTCATCCATAACACTATTTTTATTTTTTGGTGTTAAGATTACACTATTTTAGCGTTGTTTTAGACTAAAATCTTTTTCATCTCCAACCACAATACTAAACACCACACTATAAGATACATTCTATTATTATACTATTATCATGCTATAAGTATACATTTTACTATTCAATTTTAGTTAATATGTCATTTTATTAATGAAGTGAATAGTGTTTAGTGTTATGAATAATGTCGCACAAAATTTGATGTGATACTGTAGCTCTACATTAAAATGATGTAACTTTTAGCGTTCAATTGAAGAGGTTTTAGTGTAAAACTACACTAAAATTGCGTTTTAGCTTTCTATTGGAGATGACCTAATGCACTATCTTTTCTTACTTCTTCAATACTTTATTTTTTCTTGTGAAAGTTATCCAAGAAAAATGTTTCACCCATATGTTATTAAAAAGTATCAAAAATCATAATTAGTCATATCAATATGCTCGAACCGGAGAAGCATTTCCCCATCAATGGACCCTATTGCAGCAGCTCCATCACCACAATTATGATCCAAACACTAATTGTATGGTTGACATCTTTGCATATACCTATTTTTTCTACCTCGTGCAACCGATTTTAGATCTCTCACAACAGGGTAAACCCTGGATTAAAGCGGGCAAAACTCTAGTTTTAGACCTCATTATTTTTAGGGTGAATTGGTATAATAACCCAAAAAAAATTTAATTAGGTTTATAGAAAGAGGTTAGAGAGAGATAGGAAGCAAAAGTAGGAGAGAGAAGATGTTTTTTGGTTAGTTAGTTAAACAATGAGCTTTTTTTATTATTATTTGACCTAATTTCCCATATTTTTATCAATAAGTGCAAGTATCAAAATACAGTTAAATTAATGTAGGCCCGTGGCTTCCAATTCATGGGGTTGAGCCTTCCAAAGGTTTTTGTTTTAGGCATCAAATTTCACAAGTATGGTTCCTCTAATCGTTGTATGGTGGCGACATGTTCTTAAATATTTGGTTTATTCTCATCGTATATGATATTTTTTAAATGTATTTTTAAAAATACGATTTGCGAGATTTGGTTGAGTGACCATAAAAAATAATAGTTTAAAAATAATCACTATTTTTTTCAAAGATTTTCTCCCCAAAATTTTTTTTCCCAATCTTTTTTTCCAGCATGGGTGAGGAATAATTAAGTTATCTCTCCCCATTATTCAATAAATTTTTTCACAATATTTTATAGGTTAATTTCTCAAATAAGCCTTTTTGTTATCAATCAAATTCACTCATATGACAAGTTTTTTTTTCCTTTTTTGACCTCTCCTGTGAAAGATTATGGTGTCCTCTCCTCTTGCTCCTTTTGAACAAGGTGCTCCTTGCTTGGCATAGCTCTGATCCTTGCTCGACATAACTCTGAGACCTACTAGCCCATATTCTTGATCCAGAGCGCAGCCGGAAACCTTTGTTTCATAGAGTCCATTGTTGACTATACCATATACTCTTCTTGTTCTTGCTTCATGGCTCACCGTCAAAGCTCAAGAGTCACCCCTAGTTGGTGGAGACCAAGCCCATGATGTAAACAAGAGAAGGAAAAGGAAGTCCCTCCCGCACCTGATATTACTAAGCAGAGTCCTATAATGACGAAAAAGAGCTAGTCATTATCAAGAGTTTCGACTACTCAAGAAATTCAAACTCTCCCTGGTTGGAAGAGCTTTCCACGAGGGTAGGAACACTGATGCGATTCTCTCCCTCATGCCAAGTGAATATGTGTGGGACATTAAAGTTCGTGAGAGAGGCCTTAACTTTGGAAGAGGCCATTTCCAGTTTGATTTCGGTTGTGAAGAAGATCTCCTAAAAGTTATGCGTCGAAGACCTTACCATATCAATCAGTGGTCCTTCTCCCTTGAGAGATGGAGACCGAAAGCAAATGTTGATTATCTAAGCACTATCACCTTTTGGATCTCAGTTTCTAGAGTACCGACACTCTTTCGGATGGACCAGACCTTCAAGGACTTAGGTGAAGCCTTGGGACAGTTCGTCCCATCAGAAGCAGACCATGCTCGGATGCAAGTTACCATAAATGTAATCAAAACTCTTAAATTAAAAGCTAAATCTCGGTTACCCATAGTGAGACTACCTTAGTTAAGTTCTCATATCAGAAACTATACAAATACTGTTTCTTTT
The DNA here is from genome assembly GCA_900406275.1 of Anastatica hierochuntica. Taxonomy (NCBI): domain Eukaryota; kingdom Viridiplantae; phylum Streptophyta; class Magnoliopsida; order Brassicales; family Brassicaceae; genus Anastatica; species Anastatica hierochuntica. The sequence continues at coordinate 3,382 of OVAN01011255.1, forward strand.
GCCGCTTAATATCTCACGATGAGAGCACCTGCCCTTTGTTATCGGAGGAATAAAAATCTCTAAATAGGGCTGAGCATAAGATCAAATCAGAGAAGGAGGCACTCTTGAAGAAATAAGCAGCACATACTCTTTCCCCATCCAAATACCTAAGCGAGTGAGGACTTTGAACTACTCGAATGGAGTTAACACGAAGGTCGGATATGATCCGATGCAAAACAGATGACCTTTGCATCGTAAATTTCACCAAGGCGAAGCTCCCTTTAAACACTTGGATACAAAGAAAATTGTTTGGCAACGTATATAGAGAGACCTAGAGCCTCATCATTCTTGCTTCAGGGAGAGCTCTGATCACTCGTCAACCGAATCTTAGAAGCAAAGAGTTGATCAAGGCCAAAGCTCTAGCCATCGAGGACCCACAGAAGAAGCTAATTGGCAAACTTCTCTCCTCTAAGATGAAAAACGTATTGAAAGACCCCTCCGTAGGTCATCCCTTGAAACCCGTTGCCACCACCAATCCCTACCGCATTCTCAATATAGAACCAACCAAGGAAGGCTCCGAAAATCTTCAAGGCCCTAGCCAGAGGGGACCAACCCTCATCCTAATCAACCTACAAGTGACCAAAGAAAGGCAGTGTCCTTAACCTCTATTGTTGATGATACATCAAGAGAAGTGGGATTGGGATCAAGCATACCTCCTAATCCACCAATTGATGATGCCATTGATGTTGATATGCTGGTAATCCCAACAATTGTTGAAGAATTATATGAGCAGCTTCTGGACTCATCAATGCAGGAACTACCGGTCCCAGAGAGAGTGGCTACTCTCGAGGATTAGGAAAAGATACTTGAGGAATGGGACCTAGAGAATCTAAAGGACCCACAAGGAATGGAAGAAGCAGCGGCAAAGTCTTACGAACAATTGAGACATGAGCTCCGGGATGATAATATCTTTATCGATGACGATGATGACCTGCTAGGGGAGAATCTCATGGAGCAGGAACTGGCAGAAAAGGTTGGAGATCCTGAAACTTAACTCACACAATCATGCCTCTCCCCCTTTGTCAACATCACCTACGAGCAAGGAAACTTTGAACTCTCCTTCTCGTATCAGATTGCCGAAAGAGATAGAGAGAGAGTAATTCAACCTTTGGATCAGAGCTTGGGAGAGGATGTGGGCCTTAAATCTTCTAAAGTCCATGAAGAATAAAGAAAAAAGAAAGTGAAAAGCCCTCTATTAAGGGCCTTAAAGCCTTTGTGAACATGGAAAGAAAAGCCCAAAAGAGCCCCAAAGTGGGTATGGGGGGCATAAAAAAAATTGAAAGCATCCAGCGAAAGAATCTCCCCAAATTCGATCCCGAAACACTCTCAAAAGCAGAAAGACATGAAGACGAAAAGCAAGAATAAATTGGTGCTCCCTCGTAGTGAGACGGTTCCATCCTTCAAGGATTCAACAAGTACCAGAAGTGAAGGTTTGATGGGGTCCCATAACTCATCCAACCTTCTCGGATGAGATTTTTAGCTTGGAATTTCCAAGGGGTGGGGGCGAAATCTACGGCTCGCCGACTGGTGGAAATACGTTCTTTCTATTCCCTTAGGTCTCTTTATCTTATCAGAGTCGAAGTTCAATCGATTTTTTTACAAGATTATCAATTCCTATGTATGAAAAATCGCGTTTTGGTTATTATGGTGTTTTTTATTCTAAATCGTGTAATTTGTTCCTTTGTGCATAAAGATTCAATTGTTGAATACCGAAGAGATTTTTGGGTTAACTAACCCGAATTTCTATTAATAGATTTGGTGTTTGGCTCAAGGCCATTTTCTCACTGGTACTCTTCACGGTGTATTTATAAGCCGAGCAGACAAGTGCTTACCAAAAGGTCATAGATGCCTTTTTTTACTTAAGAAGGTCAACAGAAAGTTAACTCCCAAGGCGGAAATCACTTCTACTGGTTGGGGAGAGTTTTTTGTCATCAAATCTGCGACAACCGCTACTTCCTCCTATATGGATTTTATTTTCAAGACAAGACGCTCGCTTTATTTTATTAATGCCCAATATTCCGACCATTTTCTCAATGATTAAAAATGTCAAGATTCTATCTTGTTTAAATGTTCAAACCTCTAGAACTCACAAGTTAGAAAATATAAGAATGTTCTCTTTCCAATCCTCTTGTCTTTCAAAGACTTTTCCCTCATTCCGGATATCGGCTCGAACTGGACTTTACATGGCGAAGATATTGATATTAAAGGGTGTTGGGCCGTGAGAATTCTCTCTCGTCCTGCTCGTGACCACCCTTTTCAGGGATCTAGTGTTTCAGCACTCTTGGAGCAAGCATGGAGTTTTAAAACCTTAGAGACTTTTGTGTCTCAACTGTGGTATTTATGTGCTTATTGGTTGGCGAGGAGCTTTTGACTGTTTTTCTCTATTAGGGATGGAATCTTAGACAATTTACACCGATCTTTCTTGTTGGATGTATTTTTTAGTTCCCACTTGTATCGCTTTACTCTTCATCTGATAGTAAGTTTTGTATCTCTCACCCTTGTAAAACCAGCGAGTCTCTTTAGTTTTTCTCTAACGGAGATTCTTGTACCACTTGCTTAATGAAAAAGGGTTCAATTAAAAAAAACATGTTTTTTTGTTCTTTTTTTCACGCCACTCATATGACAAGTTTTTTTTTCTTTTTTGTGACACCTCATATGACAAATTTATAATAGATTTACTAGTCGTTAGATGTCACCTGAAAAAAAAATTAAACTTTATAACTAAGAACCAAACTTTGCTTTAAAAAAATGTTTAAATTTAAGTGTGGAAGTGTATGGACTTCCGTAAAAAAACTCTTAAATTAACCGAGAAAAGAATCATGGAGGTTCTAACAGATGTACTTATATATATGATACAACCACGGAGCGTACGATGATAAGTTTCCTTTTTTATCATTTAAAAATTTATTCAACAAAAAGACTCTTTACAAATGAATGCATCATATTCCTAACAACAAATCAATTCATAGAAGATTAAAATAATTGGATCAAGCTTTGATATTAGATTTGGGAACCAAACCATAGTTGTAACAAGTTGTCATAGCTATGATCTTGTCATTAACAAACTGAGATAAGCTTGGTGTGAATAGCTTTGTCAATGGTATAAAAGACATCAGTCAAAGCAGTGGAAAGTGACCCATGCCGACGTTGATTCCTTTCACTCCAAATGTGGTATATAGTGGTCTGGAAAACAAATTGAAGAAGCACCCAACGAGAACAAGAAAGAGATGTACCAAAGACGAGAGCCACAATACGATCCCAAGCTATTGATTAGAGCAAACTCTTGTCGCGCGTTGCCAAATATCAGCTGAGAACTGGCAATTGAAATAGAGGTGGTTTTGAGTTTCAAGTGGATCTTTGCAGAACATACAAGTCACTGAAGCTCCACTCCCTCCAACAAGCAATATGATTTTCTGTTTGAGGACGATCCTTTACCACAAGCCATGTGTGGAAAGAATACTTTGGTGTCCCATGTTTGAACCAAACTGCCTTAACCCATAAAACTAATGGTCGAGCTCTTGAACCATCTCCCAAGTGGCTTTCGTATCAAAATCGGTTGGGTAAGTCGTGTATGTTCTTCTCCAGCTTGTTTGATTTGGTCCAAGCTCTGCATCCTGGAGCAGAAACATCTGCTAGTCGAGTGACAAGCAGCCAAATAGCCTCTGATCTTAGTCTTTGAAACCTCCAACCTATGCTACCAGGCTCTGCCACTATAGCCATGGTTGGAACACCGAGAGCTAGCTCCATTAGGACCGACAATATCCAGCAAACGTCCTATTGGCGCCCAGTTGTCCATCAGAACAGAGTGTTCTGACCATCAGTTACTTGACATCGAACAAAGTCAAAAACAAGTTGTCGCAACTTGACCAATTTTCTCCAATTCTAATATTCTATGCGATCCAAGCCAGACCAAAATAAGCTCTTCCGGTTCAAAAACCTCTACACCCAATTGACCAACAAAGAGTCGGTATGCGATATTATCTGCCATATCAGTTTAAGTCAAAAAAATAACATTCATGTCCAAAAGAGATCAAAAGCCAAGGTCGTCTTCTTCCTTAGGCAAACATAAATTCGATCGAGAAATAGCTTTTCTCGAGCTTAGTTCAAAACTGGACCACAAAATTGCTAAACAGAATGTGTCTACTTCTCCAAAGCATCTCTTTGGTAAGTTTCAAAGAGCAATTAATTTTGTTATCGAGATCCAGCCCGATAAGTGTAAGTGATTGTATTTTGTATCAATTCATGTATATATATTTTTTTAACAAAAGTAAAAACATTAAATTTTTATATATATTTAGAACCATCCATATATATGAACTTGTGTCGAGCAAATTTTGTGAGAATGTTGAAATAGATTAAGTAAAGGAGAAATCATCAATGATTAAAATAGAAAAAAGTAAAGTAATAATTTAAGATAACAAGTTTTGAGTCTAAACAACACGAATAAAATTTTGATTTGATTTATGCTGGTTTGCAATCATTCCAGGCAAACTTAAAAAATAAGTTAAACAAAAGTAGAGTCATTTTTCTGATATTGTTTTAATACAAAAAATTGTCTGCCTCAACCTAAAATAGGAGACAAATTTCTGAATGAGTATATTGTCATTTAGTTTTTATTTGTCTCGTATGCTTAAGTTGTATAACATTTAGTTCAACAGAAAAATCATTCGTACGAAATTTGACTATTTTACAAAATCTCTTAGTTGTTTCATTTCATAGCCTATATGTACTTACTCTTTTTTTGTCTTTGATTAGTATCATTAGGATCATTTTGGTGTTAAAACATACTACTGTAATAGTAACTTGAAATTGTGATGATTAACAAATCCGACATAGGTATGAAACAGAGACGCGGCAAGCAGTCCCACATGATAACTTTCCACATGGCTTTGGAAAATTCCCGAAAGTTGGCATGACAAAAGCGGAAAATATCAAATATTATTACTAATCACTCTTTTCCAAATTAAATACTAGTAATAATCTGTTTTATGATTTCACTTTTAGTTTTACTATTAATCACTCTAACTAACTTACTAAATTGTAATAGAAATTATAAATATGATAGTATAATTTTATATAAGTCAATAAAAACGTAACAGAACATTGAACTATTTTTTTCGTAGGAAATAGTAAAGCAACTATAGTTCTACACTTTTTTTTGTGTGTGCAGAACTATAGTTCTAAACTAATTGGCACAAGGACGTGACAAAATTTTAGCCAATAAAAGCAAACAACGTGTCGTCTCGTAATCTTCTGTAATTTGTGTTTATGCACGAGAAAGCTGGCAATGAACAACTTTTTCGTTCTCACTACTATTGATTGGGGGAAAATCTTGAAATTTGGATTACTATGGAATCTATTCTGGATTCGTTATTCCAATAATTTAGTAGGCACCCTTCCAATCATTTTAAATCCTATTACACCAACTAAAATTCAACGTTTTCCTACCATACAAAATATATTCATTTCTCCCGTTCAATAAATTGAGTTTAACACAAGTTAATTTTCTCCTACAATATAAAATATATTCGTGTTTAATATGTTAATTGTTAATACGGTTTCTAGTGTAAGTTTTGTCAACTCTGAATGATGGATAAATAGAAATAAATAGAAAAAATTATTTTAAAACAATTTTATTTTAAAGCAAAAGTACTATTTACCAACATCCAATATATGGTTTCATTTCAAATTAATATATTTTGAATGTAATTTTAGTAGAAACTAAATCTCATATCCATAAAACACATTTATAAGATGTAGTTCATTAGGTATGATTTTAGTTGTGTGTAAATGTGTTCGAATCACACACCATACTTAGAGCATCTCCAATGTATTACTCCATTTTCTATTTCAAAATAGAGTAACTTTTCGGCAAAAAAAAAAGAGTAAGTTTAAAATAGAGTTGAGTTTTATTTCAACCCTACTCCAATCCTACTCTATTTTCCCCTCTAAACTCCATTTTAGAGTAAAATTCTCTCCAACTCCGCTCCATTTTCCACTCCAAAATGGAGTAATGGGTGAGATTACTCCATATTTGGAGTAACTCCATTTTTTACTCTATTTTGAAGTTGAACTTTTTTATTTATAAAGAGATACCTTGAATATTAATTCTTTCTACTTTATACTTTATTCCCCCCCCCTTTATATTTTTTTAATATAACAATAATTATTTTTGTTGATATAACTTTCAAAGTTTTAATTATTGTTATAATCTTATTTTTGTTAGAGTTTGATATAACGTTCTAAGTTTAAAGACATACATTTTTATGAGTATATATTTTTACACAACTTTATTATGTGTTTTTTCAAAGTTTAATTAACTATAACATATAGTTAACTATAAATATGAAATAATTTGTGAAAATTAAATAAAACAATGGCACAAATATTTTGGATTCAAAATTTTCATTTTGTTAGTGTAGAGATAATTTGAAAAAAAATGTAAATAAAAATATGAGGACCAAACTAATTTGATTATTGTTTTTTTAGTTTGGTTTTGAATCTTTTAATGATTGAATTTTTGGAGTTTTATTCTTGAGAGTTGGAAGAGAAACTCTACCCTCATATGTCTAAATATATTATGATAACAAAATTCGGTTCTAAAAGTTTTTTGGTTTTTTAGAGATATTATTAAATATAAAAAAATTTATTTTTCACTTTGGAGTGGACTAGTCGGTTATTTATAAGAAAAAATATGTTAGTGGTGATGATTACATAAAAATATTTATAATGTAATTTCATTTATTTAAATAAATGTTTAATTAAAATTAATTTTATAACTATGGAAAATTTTAAAAATAAAATAAATGGGATCAATTTGTAAATTTTATAATTAGAATGTATTAATAGCAAATTACAAATAGAATCTTTTTAAAATATTCCATTTTTGAAGTAAAAAATGGAGCAATAAATTGGAGTAAAATCCAACTCCAAATGAAGATATACATTGGAGATGGTAACTCAAAATATAATAACTCCAAAAAGATTACTCCAACATGGAGTGATGAATACAATTACTCCATTCTCTATTTTGGAATTAAAAATAAAATGGGTTGGAGCAAATTGAAATTGAAGAAAAATCCAAATTCATTTTAAAGTTGCTCCATTTTGGAGGATAAATTGAAAATGGATTGGAGATGCATTGTGATTATTGTATTCGAATAGGCTAGTTTCATTGTAAAGGTGGTACGCATGTGTAAGAGAAGATGGAATCGAATAAAAGTAACAGTCAAGGACATTGACCATGCATGTCATTTATAGTACTAAGCACTTGCTTTCTTTTCAGGAATCTCTCTCATCACACTAACACAAAACGCATTCAAAAAAGCAAAAGCTCAAGAAGAACCAGACAAGAAAAAAGTGATTCAAAGGAGAAACAGGTCAAGTAGTTCAGTCTCATAGAAATCAGATTGGCACAGACCGTACGGATCAATTGATGAAAAGTCATCAAAAGCCACGAAGCCAGTCGTAGTAGTAGTAATAGCAGTAGAGTTACAAGGTAGCTCATCAAACGACGTCGTAGTTAGCTTCTCATCAATCTCCATCCTCACACAACCTATGGCTTCATCATCCGCTTCCTCGTTTATTGTTACCATCTCTTCAAAGGTTTGGCCATTACTACTGTTTGGCTCCGACAATATCACGTTCTTGATCGTGTCAAGTCCGTGTTTATTCAAAGAGATTCCGGCAGCGAGCTTGTTAAGTAGACGTGCAGAGCATGAGGAGGAGGGTGTAGAGGAAGAAGAAGAAGGGCTTAGTGTAGAAGACGACGACGACGTTGAGGGTGACGATGTGACATCTACGGTCAAGTATGGCTCATGGGTCATTGGATCGATTCCGTTTTTAGAGAGTCTTTTCTTAAGACATGAGTTCCAATGGTTCTTTATGTCATTGTCCGTTCGGTTTGGCATTTGCTTAGCTATTGCTGCCCACCTTATCAAAATAATATAAGATTATTGATTTAAATGTTAAGGCCTAAGGGTGTGTGTGTGGTTGGGTTTCAAAAATAATTGTTACCTGTTTCCAAGAAGAGCATGAAGTTTGATGATATTGTCTTCCTCCTGAGGTGTGAACTTGCCTCTTTTAATCCCAGGCCTCAAATAATTCAGCCATCTTAATCTACAACTCTTTCCACATCTTTGCAAACCTTTTTTCATTAATTTTTTTTAAAAAAAATTATCAGACAAATAATATTAACTTTAATATGGTGGTGGTGGCAAACAAAAGTCACACAAAGATTAAAGCTCCTTTTTTAATCAGAGAGACCAAAGAGCTCATATAACACAGTGAAATAAACTTTTCTATCTTGGATCTAAAAAGAAAATTCTGATTTCTAGAGCTTTTACATGCACTTTTTAAACTGATAAATAAAATATGATATATCAAGAGTAAAAGGAATTTTTAGAACAGTTGGCATTCGTGTGTTCACAGATTGCATTTGTATATTTTATATCATCTTATCTAGATCAGAAACTTGTAATGCAAACACATATTTTTTTAAAAATGGGTAAAAGTACAACTATTTATCTCTTGAATATTTTGGTTTACAAAAAGAAAAATCTCTAGAATATATATATATTAATGAATTTCTGTTAATAAAAATCTCTTCAAACGATGGAACACCAATGAATATTTAAAAAATTAGAGCCGACCAAAGAAAGTAATAAAAAAGAACACTCGAAACAAAATCTTGAGACCATGACAGAAACTGGAAGCTAAACTTCTTCAAAGCTTCTCAACTTCGTAAGAGACTCAAAGACATGACCGTACACAGTCAATGTATGAATATATATATATAGAGAGAGACATGTGTAAGTATAGATTAATACCGGCTCTCGTAGGCAGAACACGCCAGTCGCCGAGACCATGTTCTTTGATGTAAGCGACGAGCTTCCGGTCTTCCTCCGTCGTCCACTCTCCTTTCTTGATCCCGTCGACGTCGATCCATGTCGTCCTCCCCATTTTTGTTAAACCAATGAGATCTTGCCACGTAACACTTCTCCGGTAGATTTCTAAGTCTTCCTCTTGATGATAGTGAAGAAGGGAACAACAACACAGTCAGATGATGGACTATTAAAAAGAGAAGTGAATTAAATATTTGTTAAGGAGACTTTAATTTTTATGTGAGGCTCTCTCTCTCTCTATCTCACTCTCTGCCTCGCGTTAATATAGAAGTAGAAATAGACTTTTCAAAAGTGAGGAATTAGACCGTAAACAATGTTAAAAACTCTTTAGAGGTTTTTAGTTAATTTTAAATTAATAAAAAAATGTTAAAAATTTCTAACGAGTTCTAAGCAATTTTTTGTTATTATTGCAAGAACTCTAAAATGGGGTTTTTAAATTTTTTTTATTTTTTTTGTAATTAACCAAACTTCAAAATAGGATTGGGCATTCAGATCTCCGGATCGGTTCCGGTTCAGATTATTCGGATCTAGGATCTTCGGATCCTTCTATTTATGATCCGCTTCGGATCCGATGAATTTTTGGATCGGTTCAGATCGGGATATTTTAAACGGATCCGAAAGCCGAAAAATCATAAATGGATCCAAAACGAATCCAAAAACCGAAAAACAAAAAAACCGAAAAAACTGAATCGAAATCGATCCGAAAATAAAGTTGTTCTGACCAAAAAAAACCCTAAGAACTACTCTAAGAATCGACTCTTAGAGAAGAGCACTAAGAGTCGAGCTCTTAGAGTTTTATTTATTTATTTATTTTAAATTTAAAAAAATGCTAAGAACCCTCGTAGATCCCCATTGCACATGCTCTTATATGTATCTTAATACTGATACATTTTTCTAATTTTAAAAAAAATCTTTTATTTTGTTTTCCTGGTTAAGGTTGATTTATAACAAAATATCAAATGTTTTTTGAATAGAGACAACAATTGTTTCGAAAGCTTTTTTTCCAGTAACTATATACATTGATAGATGCAAAATAGAGTAACATGAAGGATAATTATACTAGATATTCCAAAAAAAAACCATTAATTATTTTTTGTCTCTCCGAAAACCTAAATTACATTCTCTATCCCCATTATATTTTTTTTTCTTTGTTCACAATTGGAGAGTACTTATATAAAAGTGTTGTAAAAAAAAAAGAGTACTTATATAAAACACTCTCAATATTTAAGTAAAATTTTTGTCACATCTACAATTTAATTAATGTTTTTTGTGTTCTCTAATAAATTCACCCTAACATGAATTTCAGATGAGAATAAGAAAAACAACAGAACGTTAGTGTATACTTTTTGATTCTTCATCAATATGTAAAATGTTTATTCCAAGAAGTTAAGTCACACATATAGCGTATTCACATCACACTAAGCACATGATGCAGATGATCAGTTTGCAAGTCTACTGCTGTATTTTTTATTTTTAAATTCACCGCTGAATTTTAAAAAATCTATAGCTTAACAAATTTTCTTGTTTATAAAAGATTTTTTGAGTAAAAACTTCAGAACAAAAATTATACTATATTTTTTTATTGTTATCGAGATTCAGCTATTTACTGTATTGAGATTCAGCTATTTTACTGTACAAAATCTGCGTTTGTTCCTTTTTACGCTTACTCCAGCTTTGTCAATGTTTCTAGTATTAGCTTATGGTGTTGAAGTCTATATTTTTATTTTTTTTGTTTAGTTAGTTGAGGACTTACGGGCTAAGCTTATATATTTTCTAATGTATTTTCAATTCATTATTTTAAAAAAATCTAAAAAGGTGATTCCAAAACGAATGAAATTTGATTAAATTCATTACTCCAAAACAGAGTAATTAATAAGTTCTTTTGAATTTGGAGTAAAATAAATAAATTTATTCCAAATATGAAATAATAACTTATATCATTTTAGTTTGAAGTTGAAATGGAATGGACGTAAAATAAATTAGAGAAAATTCTACTCAAAATTTTATTTTGGAGTGAAATTTAGAGTAAAATTGAAGATGTTCTTGTAAGATTAAAACCATAGTTCATGGAATGCACTTTTTGTTTCGAGTAAGAACATAATATTTTTTCTTTTAGTTTTAATGTCTACTTAGTCTTGGAAAAAAAACTCTTTTGCTAAGTTGAATATCAAGATGTCTGCAAAAATGTTCCAAAGTTGTAGAAGATTTATATAAAATTCGAAACTCAGGATTAGTCCCTTGTTTCTAGATCATACTTATTTAAAATCACACCGTATAAGTCACACCCGTTTCTAAGGTGATTGATCTATACTACTATCTACACTACACGTAAGTGAATAAAGTATATGTACTTAGTGCGTCACATTTTTTGGTAAGTGTGAACTATGCAATTCTCTATGGAAATAGCTTACTTAGTCTGACCCTCCACTAGTAACTTTTAGGGTAATTAGGTCGTATGACAAAAAAAAAATTATAATTAACAAAGTAGCCATTAAAAAAAATTTATCTGTATTTTATGTAATATATTCAAAATTACCCTTAAAATAACGCGCCTCA